>WYDI02032438.1:0-15246 GCA_009867235.2 Psittacus erithacus | reverse complement strand
CCCTGCCCATGGCAGGGGGGTTGGAACTTGATGATCTTAAGGTCCTTTCCAACCCTAATTATTCTATGATTCTATGCCCATCTACCCTTACACAGCCAGCAGAGTTGCTCATACACATGTATGACAGTACATGAACTGCCCCGCCAGAAAAAAGCCAGACGGACAAACATTGCAAACCATAAGGTGAGGCATTAGCCTTGAAAGTATGAGCCTAGTGCATTTTTTTTTTTTTCACTAAGAAACTCCTCAGCACTGTTCTCTCCAGTTGGTACATTATTAGCATGTTCGGCTCTGGAGCCAGTTTTAGGCTCCTCATGTAGTTCTGCTAGTGTTTGATATTATTTTTTAAATATAATAATATGTAACAGGAGGTCTGAGATGACTCTCCCACCCCCATGCTCCCCTGTGCAGGATTCCTAATGTGTTTCAGGAAGTTGTGGCATACTGTTACTTCCTTCACTGCTAAATTAGGAAGGTAAAACTGAAAGGAACTGACTGGGTTGGCACTCATTCCTGTGAGGTGGCAGGTGTGCAAATAGATGTGTGGCTCAGAAAAGCCTCTGAAACACCAGTTCCCACCACATTGCGTACAGCATAAAACACTCTTCAGTGGTGCTGCTTGTAGGAGGACAGTGAATAGGTACAGATTAATACGGAAATGGATTTTAAGTCACCTAATATTCTATTCTTTGCTAACCTATTGTTTAGCCTGCTCAAGGTTACCTTCAGAGTTGAAGAAATAATAAATACCCTACTAAAATAAAATGAAATATCAAAGTACCTTTTCTTTTAAGCTAATACCCACTGTTAACTGACCATGCTGTTCCCTTTGTCATGCAGAATTTTGATATAAGCTTTAATCCAGAGAGCTTTGGTTACGTTCATATCCATAAAGTGGATGGCATTCGAGCAAAAGCTGAACTGGAAAATTTTCTGCAGTCACCAACTGCTCCAGAGACAAACCTTCCAGAAAAATTTAGGAACAGATCAAACCTGAAGACGACCCCTGCAATGACAGACAAAAGCAACTCAAACCTGTCTGTGACTTATGGAGGAATCTGTCCAGCTGAAGCCTTGCACAGACTCCTGGGTACCAGCCAGTTTGCAGCCACTGAAGGAGATGGTGACTGCAGCACATACGAGGTGTGCCACAGCAACAGGGTGCCCCTGTGCCATGATGGTTTCAACCTTTCCTCTGCTCCTCCCCAAGATCCCTCCAGCCAGCCTGGACAAGAGCCCCTACATGGTGACACCATGTCCCACATGCTGCCTACCAGTGAAATGAGACCACCAAACAACGAAGAAGCCTATGTCACGATGTCTAGCTTCTACAAAGTTCAGTAAACCTTACAGGAATGACAGCATATCTTTTTTTTTCTCTAATACAAGCAGGACACTGAAGCTTTCTGGTTTGTTTCCCCTCATCCTGTGAGTTCCAACCTCTGCAACGCACTGCTTGCAGTGCTTCACAATACCTGCAAGAAAGTTGGCTCTCCCACATTTCAGTGATAAGTGGCCCAACTTGAGCTCTCAGTACGCCATTAACAATCTCCACTGAGCAGAAATTAAATTCAATTTCACCTGACTTTAATCTTCGTATCTGATTAATCCAGAGCAATGACACTGCAGTCCTAGCTGAGGATCACAGCAGGTGTTATAAAAGATAATGAACTCCTGTTAACCTCTTGGTTGCAGAGTTAAGGTTTTATTAATATCTAAGCAAGAAATATGGCAACAAATTCAAGCTAAATAGAATCTAATCTCTTTTAAACAGTGGTAGGTCAAGAACAACTCCTCTGCAGTCAGTAGAAGTCCACGAGTTTGTGAAACGCCGGTAAATGAAAATGAAAGCATTATTTGCCTGGGGTTTCAGGAGCTTGGTCATTGTAAAGGCAGTTTGCTGAGCCACAAGGGAAAACGACATGTAAGTTCACCCTAGAAGATGTTCTCTCAGAGTGATTTTTGTTTTTTGCTCTTGAGCAAAGGAGATTAAAACAAAGCAACACCCTACAGCCACTACTTTTTACTGCTGAAGATCTGCCCTGGAGCCAGTTTTAGGATCCACAGGTACTTTGGCTAGTGCTTTATATTAAAGATCTTCAGCATTTCACGTACTAGCAATTTTTAGCTGATGAAACAAAACAAAATCAATGAAAAGTGAAGTCCCATCTCTTCCTCTAAACTAAATCTGGGCAGTAAAATACATGATGTTGTCTTTCTCTGGAGCTCTTGTGCAAGCATTCCTGCAGCATGTAAGTACTTGCCAGAGCAGAAGGGCTGAGTGGACCATGTTTACTAGTGGTTTTTCCAGTTTTTATTTTTATTTTGCATTATGATGGTGGAAGGCATCCTGACCCTTCCTACTCACCTTTCCCTGGACTCTGTGCCCAACTCTGATGGGTTCCTCTCGTACTGCCATGCAGAGATGGCTGAGCCACTTGACAGTCGCTCTGAGATGCTGCATGTTGCAGAGCACACACTTGGAAATAAGGCTGCTACAGCCACGTGGTTGCACAACAGCTGAGCAGTGTGGCCATGGGAAATCCAAGCTGCTTTTCTGCACTCTGGGGTTGGTGACTCCTCGCTGTCCCTCACTGTGCAGGCTCAGTGTCTCCAGCTGCTTGAAACTATCTGTTACTGAAATGTATTCATGATCATAGAGTCTAAGGGTAAAAGAGTCCTCTGTCATAATCAGAGCTGCTCAGATTTGTTCTGACTGGTAATAAGCACACATATTATTACAGAAAAGTTGTATTTGATGTAGCCTGTTGGAGAAAAACAGCACCCCCAAGACAGCCCTTCACCTTCTCCACTTCAACCCAACGCCAGTGAAATCTTCAAACAGGGACAATCTTATGTCCTTGTGTGCAAAGGGGATGAGCATTTGGCCCAAGGAATTCCAGTGACATTTCACAGAACGGGTTTTATTGCCATTTCTTACCGAACGGAACCTTGATTGTTGCAGTAGAAGAGACAAAAAGCCCTGAACTTTCATTTGCTTCATAATGCCTGTGTATCTTTTTTTAAAAAAGCTGCTGGTAATGCTCATACTGTGCTGTCTTGCACACTGCAATTGTAGATGCAGACAGAAATTGTGCTGCAGGTATTTCTTCTTCCAGCAACATGGTGTCAAACAAAAAAGGGGATAGAGGAAGAAGCAAAAGCACATCAGAAAAAACCTGTACAGTATGTACTACGCTTGTTGCAATTTTATAGCCATTAGCATAAATGTGATGGATGTGTACAGATATAACCACTTGTAGCTTAATTTTGGGAAAAAAGAAACGCAAATATGCTTCAAAGCAAGAAGCACCACAAGCACTTCAGGTCCATAGTCAGGTTTTGGATGCATAGTACATACATGAAGAAACAGCCAAAGCTACGTCTTGACAACACTTCACTGAGTCAGGACCAAGTAGCTTCCTTATTCTACAAGACAGTTTCCCCATAGCTGTTTCACAAATTCCCATCTGTCTCAGCATCCACACAGGTATGTCCACTCAGATTTCACATGCTCCATGCACCTTCTTTAATTCAACATAACCTTCCTGCTCCACACTTTCTGCATTTCATGCTATACTCTGCTGCACAAACAAAGAGAGTGTGGTGACCCTGGTTTTTATGTATCTGCTTTATGACACCATGCCTGGAGCTGTTGTCTCCTCTCTGCATGTACCTATCAGGCTTCACAGCCTCTTCTGTGCTTATGGTACAACACAACTGCTCCCCTGTCTGCACTTCTCCCCCTTGTCTATGCACAGCTCATTTGCACTATGCAAACATCTCCTAGCAGCGCACAGACGCTAATCTGTGAAATAAAATAAGTCTTTTGTCAGTTATAACATTGAGTCACCGTCTAATTTTAATGATGCTGAAAAATGTTTATTACCTCTCAAGGCAATAATTGTCCCCTGCTGAATTTATTAGTTTGTTTACCTCCTTTTGTGCACATTCATTAGTTGAGCTGATAAAGCACACCAAAATGCTTTGTGTGTCAGTGGGGAGGTAGAAGACCAGCTAACCCTGGGGAGGCAGGGGAGCTTCATGCCAGGGCAAAGGGATGGTTAAATGCATGTGATGTGCAGAAGCCTGCGCCATGAAATGAGCAGTGAAGGTGTGGTCCTCCTGCTGCCACAGGGATATGTGGCTGAATTTGATGCAGTTTTAGGCAGGAACAAGCTGGCCATGAAGCCATTCCCTCTTGCAGCAAGGGATATGGTGATGCTGGCAGGGTATTGCTGCAGAGCAGGAGTTCATCCCCTTCCAGGTTTCTTAACAAAAGTGTTTATTGCTTCAAAGTCCTGTATTTACACACTGATATCACAGTGCTGCAGCCCTGGGGGGGAACAGCAGCAGGGTTTTAGTCAATATGCTTTTTGCTCGAGCTAGTTATCTCTTTGGTTATTTTCTCAAGCTATCCTTTAAAATTTTCTCAAGCTATCCTTTAAAATCAGCTAAAACATATCATAAAGGAGGTTTATCATCTCTGTGAGGAATTAGTTTAGGGTCAAGCAGTTCCTTACTATTGTGATAATGAAGCCTCCTAAATTAGCACTCTCGTGTGTAACAGGACATTGGCAAAACAAATCTAATGTACAGACACGCAACAAAACAGCTAATGATGCCAGGAAATGCAATCGCCAATTTGTACCGACCCTGCCGTCCCCTTTCCCACCCAACAGCTGTATAGCTCAGTTAATGCCGGCTGCTCCTCTTCTTGCTAGCGCCACCTGCTGAGTGAAGCTACACGTCTGAGGAGCCCAGCGCAGACACTCGCTGCTGTCATCATTAAGCTCCGGGAACGGTGATGAGACGGGAAAGGGAGAAAAAATCTCAAACCCTCGCTGAACGAAACAGTGATTCACTTCTTTATGGTCTCTGGTCCCAAAAAAGCTGGGGCTAATGGAAGAAAAAGTCAGTTTCCAGGATTTCTTCATCATTAAAATGAAGTAGGCATCAATGTCAGCAGAAGCACTAACTGCATAGTAGTTCAATAATTCATCTTTTGTAACCTAAGAATGAGAAAAACAGTGTTTATGATGTGTGATGGCTCTATGTCCCAAAGCAATACGTTTCTGTAACACAGCCTCGCATTTTGAAGATAATTCTTTTTCATCTTCTAGAGAAGTCCGATTCTTTGGTCAGACTGCCTTAATCTGACATTAAGAAGTGTCATTGCAGGAAGCTCTCACACAGCATTAGGTCCAACAACACTGAGGTTAATGGACTAAGCTTCTTTCATCGGGAGACAGAGCTGTTGCTATGTCCTGGAAAAATGAGTGTGAGAAAAGTTATTGGTAAATATTAACTGCATAACTTAGATGTCACGATGACATCAGGTTAGTCCAGCATTAGCACCATCACCAAATACATGCAAGAAGCTCCAGAAGTTAGTCAAGCAGAAAGAAAAAAAAAAAAGAAACAAAGCAGAAATGTATTGATGGAAATGTCTAAAGGAATAAATCTATGCCAGAAAGCCAGAGCTTCTTAAAAGCAATGGGCTATTGTTTCCCAGAAAATGTGTGTGAGCTAAAAAAACCAACAACAACAACAAAAAATCCAAAACAAACCAGAAAATTTTGAATTATAAAATATCAGTTGACAGTGAAAAATAAATACATCGCAGCTTTTGGCAAAAATATCATGTGTTCAATGAAAAAGAACAGATTTAGCTCAAGAAAATAAACACTGCTCACATTTTATCTCAAGTTCTGCTTTTCCACTGAAAACCAGGCTTGATTTAACTTTCACAAAACATTGTATTCCTTTCTTTATCATTTTCCCTACTTGCCAAGACATTCAACAAAGTCTGGATCCCATCCCTGTTCTCCAGCTGCAGCTCCCATTGGGGTCAATGCCAACATTGTAAGCATGGAGGAAGCCTTGGTCCAGGTTTCCAGGGGTGGGGTTGCTGTACCTGGAGTCCACTGCAAATCAGTGAGCTGAACTTTTTGCATCCTGCAGTGCTCCCACCTCCTGCAGCCTCTGTTTGCGTCAGAGGTAAAGAGGTGCTAGAGCCAAAACACTCACTTTGCAATCACAGGCACTTCAAACTCAGCAGCATAGGGGGCTGTTTCAATTACTGAGGCTGCGCTCAGCTACCTGAGGGCTTGGCATTAAGTACAGCCCACTGGGAATCATGCTTTCTGCTCACTCACCCCTTCCTCCTGAGCTGGCTGTGAGAAAGGATTTCTGGAGAAACAGGAGGGGGTTTAATCATAATGAAAGTCATAGTGAGCAGCTGCCAACAGCAGCAGGTTGCTCTTAGAGTTACCTGTTTTACCAGGCAAGACTGAGTCTGCCGCTGCTGCTGCTGCTCCCAATGTGGAAAACAGGAGCTGGGCAGAAAAAATAGCCAAAACCTCAGCTGGTGACAGTGGAACCACGAGCCCAGCTCTGGAATGGCAAAGCTTTGCTCTGCCTTGCAGCTGCCAAGGCTTGAGGAAGTACTGTGTAAAAACTGCTACATAAAGGCAAGTTGGCTTTTATACAGCACTGTGTGCAGGTGATTTTACCTGCAAAAACCTCAGCTACTTCCATCTGCCTCTACCAAGACAGCTTTTTTGCCAGGAGACCAATGAATCAGGCCACTGAATATGCCTTGTGGTCTAATTTCAAGTGCACATGCAGTGAGGGGCTTGCATTAAAACTCTCTTGCTTGAACCAAAAATCTATGTTCCAGGAGAAAGCATGAGCCAAACAACAATTCTGGACCATATCAAGCCAAAAAAATCTCCCTTCTGGAACAAAACCATGAAGCCACAAAAAGCACACAGTGTAAACCCAAAATGCAGTAAAGGATGCTGCAGGAGCGTTGCCTTTCCCTGGGAAACACACCAGAGGGAGAGGCTGTCTCTCATCTCCCCATCACATGCCTTCTGCTTGTTCTAGCATGGAGGGAATCACAGAGATGCTGTGATGGCTCAGGTGGAGGTAGGGAGTGGGGGCAGAGTTTGAGGGGAGGTATAAGACAGCCTTTTTCCTCTATGAGGGACTACAGAGCTCCACCAGCACTTTTGGAGCAAGCTCCAGTGCTGCCTAGTGGGGCAGGCAGCACTCAGCCCTGACAAGGTGCTGTGCCATGAGGCAGGATGGGGCTCAAGGTGCAAGCAGAGTCTTTAACTCTGATATTGGCCCACAGCCTTGCAGACTCAGATGCTCCTATGGTTTGTGCCATCCTGTTTAGCATCTGTTGCACAATCAGAAAGAAGAAATAGTGCTTCAAAAATAAAGCATCAGCCAAGATCTGAAAATCTTGATGCTAGCACCAGATACGATCGCGTGCATTGCCACCTACCTCCCCATATCTGCCATGTGTACTCTGCAACCACAGACTGGCAGGACAGCCTGCATCACCATTTATCTCCAGCATCTGCTGGGCGTGTAACCAGCACACAGCAGCCTGCAGCTGAACATGGGCACTTGAGCTTCATTTTTGGCTCTCCCAGATCGAAGCACAGCAGCCCCAGCAGACAAGGATGGTGAAGTGCTAAAGGGCAGCCTGGGGCATCTGCTATTAGCCCTCTTATTCCTCCCAGTCTGATTCGAATCCCTTTAACTTGCCATTAATATCTGAAAGTGTTTCCACTGCATATTAGGTGAGTATGTCATTATGGCTGCACATCTCCTAGTACAGCTTTTCTACCTAGCAGCCAATGCAATGCATGTGTTTGCTACATGAATTTGCACATGTATTAGTCAAATGACATTTCTTACAGCACAGGTTCCAACTTGTGTCCTATGGCATCTGATTACAAGCAATCACATATTATTCTTTCCCAGATTATTTAGTTTTCCTGAAAGCCCTCTACCTTTTCTGCAGTTACCAATTTTCACTCAGATTGCTCCCACTGCAGTGGCAGGGAACTGCCACTGACTTCAAATGAATCTGAAAACAGATTTTGGAAACCCTCTCTGTGCAAATTCTGAAATCACTAAGTTGTGAAAAATGTCCTCCTGATGCTGAGCAACATATCCAGCGTGCAATGAGGTCCACACAAAGGCAGACCCAAGGAACCAGGAGCTGCTCTGAGGGCACTGGAGTACATCATCTGTGGCTGTCACGTAGGGAGGGCATTGAGCCCTCCCACCTGGATGAGGGGGTTTGAGCTCTCCCTGCTTGCATCCTGCAGGTTCCCGCACAAAAGCCTCTTAGCTGAGCTCAGTGCAGAAATATCCTGGAGCACAGAGCTTCCCTCAGTCATAGGCTCCCAGAGCTGGTGACAAACTTACACTAGTTTTAAGAAATGACAGTTGCTGCCAGTACCACTCCTCTGTTCTCAAAAGGTAAATTGCATTGGGGATTAAGTAAAACCAGAAAGTATTAGCACTGAAAAGGAAAACTGGTTGCAGTTACACAGGTTGAGCCTTCCAATGTGCTTGATTATCATCAGCACAACAGATCACTGTGGGATCTGAAGACATGAGGTAGCATGTCAGAAGGACATAGCATTTTCATTTTGTGACTCCCACAGTCTATTCACATTATTTTGTTTTTATTTGAAACACAGAAGACAGATAACATGACACCCTGCTGTGGAGGCAATTAGCACATGAGAAATAAATGGATTCTACTCAGGCTGCCATGACATATCCAGCCCCTATTTAAGAGAGGCTGTTTTTTTTCATAGAAAGTATGTCAGCAATTCAGCATCAGTAGCATCGCAGTGAGTAAAGGCTGTTCTTATGATCGATGACAATCATGAAGAGACTCCAACGGCTTCCAGTGTCAGCCAGTATGCAGGCTTCTGGAGGCTTGCAGATCAAAGAAAATAATTGAGTTTGCACAGCCATTACTAGGGAATTTCAAGCAGCTATTGCTCATAGTGAGATCACAGCTAGACAATAAAAGCAGAGTTTGCACACGAACGAAGCGATAATCACTCAGGACTTCAGTGTTTGAACTGTTAGCAACCCAAGCTAAGAACTGAGACTTCACAAGTCCAGCTCTTTTAAAAATCCAACCTATAAGCCTATACTCCTTTTAGCTGGTTGCCAGCTTGAAATGGAGCAAATGCTGCCATACACGAGCCACTTGCTCCTAGATACAGCAACACCTTTTCAGTCTGGGAGAGCAGCATGATGCAAAAGAAGATGACAAAGGAAAAGGAATGAGAGCAAAAATAATTAGATAGTACCCCCTCACTCCTCCCTTCCTCCATTCCTTTTTTTCTTTCTTTTTTTTTTTTCTTTCTTTTTTTTTTCTTTCTTTTTTTTTTTTCTTTCTTTTTTTTTTTCTTTTTGGGGTTTTTTGTTCTGTTTTGTTTTTCCTTTGTGCACCATTTCCCTGCTCTCAGTATGATGAAAGGACAGCAGATCTCAGAGGTGAGACAACCTCATTTGCATGACCAGGCAGAGCAGGTTTCCATCCTTTTTTCAGCATAAGAAACAGAAGATGACAGGACAAGAAAATTACAGATTCTTTTTTTCCCAGAAAGTTCCCTGATGTCATGGCTTGGTCATAAACCAGTATAAATACAAAAAAGCAGTGAGAAGCTTTTGGTGTAGGTGCATATAGACAGCAGCTGTCCGACCAGCAAATGTTCCAGGAACAGTGAGAATTAAATACTGTAACACATGAATGCCCTTTAAAGAGAAGTCTGAGCAAGATGATCTCACAGCACAAAGAAATCAAAGTGGGGAGAAAAGCTATAAGCAAGCCTACAGAGGTTTGAAACAGGCATACACAGGAAAGATGCCTGTATGCACCAGGGAGAAATCAAGGCTTTAAAGAGTGTTTTGCATTAATTCTGATCCTGTCCTCCCTTCTTGATCTGTTTCTCCCTTCAGCCTCCTGGCACTGGGAACTCACATTTTCCCAAATGAAGACAGGCTGAGAAATATGGAGCTGTTCAGCCTGGAGAGGAGAAGGCTGTGCGGGGTTCTCATAGCAGCCTTCCAGTATGTGAAGTGGGGCTACAGGCATGCTGGAGGGGGACTATTCAGCAGGGACTGTAATGATAGGACAAGGGGTGATGGGTTCAAACTTAAACAGGGAAAGTTCAGGTTAGATATAAGGAGGAAGTTCTTCACTGTGAGGATGGTGAGGCATTGGAACAGGTTGCCCAAAGAAGTGGTAAATACTCCATCCCTGGCAGTGTTTAAGGCCAGGCTGGACAGAGCCTTGAGTGACATGGTCTAGTGTGAGGCATCCCTTCCCATGGCAGGGATTGAAATTTCATGATCTTAGGGACCTTTCCAACCCTAACTATTCTATGATTCTATGACTTTGTGCTCCCAGCAGTGATTTGAGCAGTTGCTCCTATGCACAAGTGAGACCCAAGAAGCCAAGAGACGCTGCAGTGCTATAGGTGAGAGGGCTGGGACCCTCCTGGGACAGGCTTCCTCACATTTGTAACAGTCTGCCCCAGACCATTTCCCTTCCAGAATATTTTGATTTCTATCTCTTATATTCTCTGTCAAACAGAGCTATACCTAACACTGGAGGAGGGTATATTCAGGAGCCACAAGGACCTGAGAAGAAAGGGGTGGATAGTCTCAGAAAAGAAAAGCCGTGTCAGAAATTCAAGGAAAAAAGGAACAGATCTGCAGGGTGGCTGGATGACAGATCTGCTCTCTGATTATGCTCCAATCCTCTGAGGCTGAGCCCTTCAAAGCATCTGGGAATTATTTCTGCAGATTGTCTGTAATTGGCACAGTTACTGGAAGCTGTTATTGTGGAAAATGAGCCTGTGGTTGTGCATAAATTTAATCATGGGAACCTACAAAAGGTGGAAGTAAAGTCTTGCTCCTTTAATCATATGATCATAGTTTCCAAGCGTTCTTCATCATGATGATAAAGTAGACATCTGTGTCTATAGAAGCACTCACTCCTGCATAGTAGTTCATGAATTCTTCTGTTGTGACCTGAGACAGAAGGATTTAAAAGAAGAAAATGAGCCTTTATTTTTTTTAATGTTGTAAGCCAAAACCACACATTGAGAGGAACTCTAAATGAAACTTAACATCTGCTATTTCATGCTAATAGTGAAAAGGAATCCAAGAGAAAGAATGAAGCCACTGAAAATTTGCTGAAGCTCATCTGTTTGCTAGAAATAAGAGCTCTTGTCCTCCAAGAGCACTTGGATGGAAATGAAATGTGTGGAGTTGAACTAACATTAATAGGAACTGAAGTTAAAATCAGTGCTACCCAAGATGACGAATGTTCTAACGCATATTTTTTTCCAAGGATGTTATACTTTGGTTCTTTGCATTATTATTAATAAAAGTGCATGGAATTTTGGTGCAACCCAGACACAGCTAGGAGCTTTATAACCATCCACCAGAGAGAAAATGTTGTTGCTCTGAGCAGGTTTTACTCAAAGAAGCAAATATTCTTTCAAATACCCACACATTTTGAACATCTTTCATCATCATTTTGAGGTTGAATCAGTTTTTAAATGACCATTTAAAAAAACATAATAAGAATCAGATTAGCAGAAACAAACAGTGCATGTCTTTCGTGATGGCCTAACTCTTGAACCGTCATTCTTTGAATAAGCATCACATAGAAAAATATTTGCTCCTACTGCACTGTGCATTTGAGAGCTAAGTGAAATGCCACAGTGGGGAGAAACGAACACTGTAGACTGTTCTGTCATCAGGAACTGATTACAAGTTTCACGGACCCTGCCTATTTCAGAAGCGCCCATCAAGATCACAGTGAAGAGGAATTTTATAGCAGAGGCTTAGAGGCATTTCTGCTAAAAACATTTTAGGCTTTCAGCTCATACCAGCGTCGTTAGTGACGTCTGATTCAGACACAGAAAAGTCACAGTCAATTCTCAGAAGAAACTGCAAGTTTATAGGCAAACGTCAGGATTGCTGAACAAGAAGTGAGTGCTCAGAGTAATTTTGCTATAAGCTCAAATGCTGAAGAGTGTATGAGGCACAAGGCACTTAACTCATGAAGGATCATTTTGGGGACCCATTTAATGTGTTCACTTACAGCACAAAAAGCAGGAAGATTGTGCTTGAGGTTTGCTAGATGTTACCACTGCTGCAGAGAAGGAAGGGAACAACTCACACAACTGATACCTCTGAGGATGAGACAGTGGCAAAAGGGATGAAATTCAGCTCTACCAAGTGCACAGTCGTGCCCAAGGGAAATAAAAATCATCACTTTCCTACAAATAGAATGTTGGGAATAAAGCAAGTGGAGGATTTGGGTGTAGTAGCCAGCCTTTAGACAGGTAGGAGCTACTAAGTGTAGTGGAGCCATGAAAAAACCCAGGTGCAACCTCAGAAGTGCGAAGTGATAAATACATTACACAATGTGCTGATGAAACTTTACCTAATTTGTTATTACAAACATCATTGGACCTAGAATATAACCATGTGAACAGCAATGATCCACAGTTTCTCTGAGCTGGTTAGACATGTGTAAGTTCAGACCAAAGAAGTTTGGAAACACATAACAAGGGGAAACAAAGCATGCCTGGCTTAGTGACAGTTACAAAGCAGATGCATAAGAAGGCCATCACAGAAGGTGCTCAGATTTTACATCTGCACTGGAGAGACGAGGTGGAGAGCAGGAAGGGCTATGAGCCCAGCACACAACTGCTGGCAGCCTCCCCAACACCACTCTCCCTCCAATTCTCTGTGGATAAAATCTGTTTCTATTATGGACTGATTTCCAAGGAAACTATCTCAGTAATTACGCACTGGAGAAGTGCTAACTGTAAAATATTTCACATATTAGAGAACCTGCTTTTGGACTGGGTCCTGGTACTTATTCTCCTAAGAAGTGGAAAATCCTCTAATGTATGTGGATCTTAAAATCAGCAGTCACGTGGGTTAGTGTGAAGATAAACTTAAAGTAACCTATGAAAGCAGAGCACTAAGGCTATGTGCCTGTGAGTGAAATCTCATGTCTATTCTTGTACCTCCTGCAGAGTCCGTTTGTCTTTGAATGCTTGATCATTAGTCCTATGCAGAGGTTAGACATCCATTTTACAGTCCTCCATAAGTGTGACACAAATGCCTTTGTGGTACTGCAATTCTTCTCACATTCAATGATTTACGTCAAATACTGAGTCAGATGGTGATTTCATTGCTCGACATTTGGTGTTTTCACTTACCTTCCCATCTTTGTCATAGGGTGAATCAAAATTATCCAGAAAGGCCCTAAAAACTTGATCTTCTGTCCAATCTCCATTCTGGTATTTGGGATGATGCTTTGCATTATACACCCCCCGTAAGTCTTCAATTGTTACAACGCCATCTCCAGTTTTATCTAACTTCCTAAATGCCTGCATGATGATCTCTTTTCTTGCTTTTGACATGGGAGGCTGTGAAGAAATATTAACAGAATCACTTAATTTCTGCCAGCTACTTGCCCAGTTCCAAATTCAAGTAACTGCTATTGTTAATAGTAAACCTATCTCAGGGCACTTGGACAGCAAACTGCTGACAGTTTACACTGCCCATGAGCTAGGAAGGGCAATATATCACCAGAAAAGCAGTGTGATCGAGTCTGTCAATGTGATAGCGCGGACAATAAGAAAGAAAATGCTAACTAGAACACTTTTCTACCCATTTTAAGTATTTCTAACAAGAAATTACATATTCCTCCAAGCACTGATTATTTTCGTTCTAAATTGTTTAGACTTCAGCAGAGCAAAGAGGCTCTAAGCAAAATCATTCACTCTGGTTGATTAGGGGAAGCCACTACTGGATTAATTTTATAAAGAAATGCATCATAAAATGACAGAAAAAGAGAAGAGATTAATGGGCTGAATCACATAGGTACCTGGACTGTAATACAGGAATTTTGGTATCTAAATCATGGCAGCAATCCATTAAAAAATTAACCATTAATTTGCAACTCTTCCATTCTACTGTGCTCTGTTCTGTTCTGCTCTGCTCTGTTCTGTTCTGTTTTCCTCTGCTCTTTTTTGTTCTGTTCTGCTCTGTTCTGTTTTGTTCTATTCTTCTGTTTATGGCGAGTCTTACGCATTTCCAATAAATTGCAGAGCTGTTGGTTTCTTAGCTCTGACATCCACAGAGGTGCTCTTTAAAGTGATTTTCTCCTTTAGCATTTTTAGATGGAAATAGAATATTGTAACTTCTCAGAAGTTACTGACTTTTTAAATAGAGCTGTAGACTTTGCTAGTTACTAAGGTGAACAAATTGCTGTGGTTTGTGTTTAGCTAATGACAAATCAACACTTTTCTCCATTTAATGCAGTAGAAACGTAAATTCCCAGACTTACTCTCAGTGTAACAAGAAATTCATCAAAATCAATTGTTCCACTGCCATCTTTATCAAATATCCGGAAAATCTCTTGTGCTTCTTCCTTGTCTATCATCACGGCATAATCATTTAGTCCTTTCACAAACTCTTTGAAATCAAGGGTCCTGCTGTTGTCATCATCCATAATTCTAAACACTCTGTGGAAAATGTGCAAATTGAGGAGAATGCTTAGGAAAACTTGGAGAATGCTGTAGCTGTTTAGCACAGTGACAGCACACAGAGAAACCTTCCTGAGATAACATTTTCCCCATAGTCTGCTGATTAAAAGAGAAACCAACCAACAAATAAAAGCCCAAAGCAAAACAACAAAAACCACAACTACTAAAAAAAAAAAAGCCCAAAACAAAGGAAAACAAAACCCCACCAGAGAAACAAATGTTGGGGACAGATACCCAAAAAACCCAACATAATGACAGCAGAGATGACCTGCTTAGATTGGGTGCCTGAATATTACACAGCTGAAGTTAAGTGAGGTGAAGGCTGTCTTAACTGAAGGAGTCTTCCTATTATAGGAATATGTACGTATTTCTATTATATATATAATATATAAAAATTATGTATGCTAACTTTTATATATATGCTAAGATATATATACACTAACATATACATATACTAACTTATAGATATATACTAACTTATATATATGTTAGGCGTGTAGATGAAGTTTCAGCTTGTCACCTACATTTCATCTGTGGGTTACTGAGCCCAGGAGGGGTTTCAAGGAGATGTAGTTCCCCTTTTCTAGGGGTGGGGTGACCCAAACTCTCAGGGTAACTGCAGAAGGAGTCTAGATGCCTCCCACAAGAAAGACAGCAGATAGACCATTACGCACAAGGGAATCACATCATAACAGAAAGGAAGCACAAAATCCCCAGTATTGAGATAAAATCATAGAATCGTAGAATAGTTAGGGTTGGAAAAGACCTTAAGATCATCCAGTTCCAACCCCCTGCCATGGGCAGGGACACCTCACACTAAACCATGTCACCCAAG
>WYDI02032436.1:0-12276 GCA_009867235.2 Psittacus erithacus | reverse complement strand
TTATACCTTAGTTACTGGACTGTTCTTATCTCAACCCGTGGGAGTTACATTCTTTCGATTCTCCTCCTCATCCCTCCTGGAGTGGGGAGGGGGGAGGACAGGACAGGCTAGGGGGGTGGAACGAGCAGGCTACATGCTTTTCTAATTTACAACTAAGCTGAAACCACGACAAAGGGGTACAAGTTTTACTAGCTGCCAACCATCACAGTAAACTTGCTGAGCTCCTGGGTACATAAAATACACTCATTCTGCTGCAGGTATTTCTATAGAGAGTTACTGAGAATACAACTAACTGACTGCTCTGCAGGGGATCCCCACCACCACTGTTATTGCCCAAGCAATGTGTTGTAAGTGATTTTTATAGAGATTCTAGTAATACAGATAATAATCTTTTGCAAACAGTATGCTAGTTTATTTAAGTCTGTGAAATCCTACAGGTACTGCCTCCACCTACCTTCCTCTTCTACCAGTATGAGCCTTTATGTTCTCCTTGTTCAAAACCCCTGTGCTTGCCTGCATTCAGTTTGCACTCCTTCTTCCCCAGACCTATCACGCAATCTAAATCCCAACACCACAGAAGGTGAGACAGGCATTCAAATTTACTGTCACTGCAAGAGGAGAGATGCGACATCGTGGCTATAGCAGCAATAATTGTGAAAATATGTCATTCCAGCTTCTTCAAAGGCTCCTCCCTGTACCACGATCAAGGCACACCATGGCAATAAATTCTTCTAAGAGCCCTTAAATCTATCACACTAATTGCTAAATGTGGAGTAACCATTCATCTTTCCTGGTAACATTGCAATGCATGAATTTGCTGTAAGATTTTTTTTTTAATGTTTCCTTATGATTAAAGCATGAAATAAAAGAAAAAGTAACATCACTGTCTACTTTCAGGCTAATGCTTCTTTTTGAAGCCTGGAGAGGAATCCAGGATGGAAAAGATGAAAGATACAGAGAACAGTCAGCAAAAAGGGATGGATTCTTGCCACTTAAGACACTTATTTCTAGGCTGCAGATTGAATAATCAACAGCCATATTTTCAGAAATTCCCTAATAATTTTCCCTTTAAATTTCTTTCTAGAAGTCTCCCAGCAAATCTCCATTCATTTAGTGTACAGAGTGAATGAAATTGGACTGTATCTTGATAGAGGTCAAATATTTTAAATAATAATATTCTTTGGAGTTAGTCGATAAATATACATGGAAAGAGACTTCAAGGAAAACATACGCAATGAGCAGCAAACTTGGGATCATGAGTGTGTCCTTTGTCAATTTGTTCATTTTGCAGTAACCTTGCCACATTAAGAATATTCCAAGTGCATTAGGAAAGGCTGCCCTCTTCAGACAAACTTACTAAAAGGTACCCAGAAAAAGTTCTAAGTGTCTTCAAGTTAAAATAAGAATGTGGTGAAATTCACTGTGCAGTGCAATATCAGCCGAGCACCAACTTTCTTCTCCTTAATTCTTCTCCTTAATAACAATTTGTTGCAACATAAAGAAATGCACTGCTTGCCATTATCTGCATATTAATGTCTGTTTGCTTAGACTCACTGCAGATCCATTTACACATTTTCAGTAAGGCTGTTAAAACTTTCATTCATATGCTGGACTACAGAGACATAATTAAGTAAGAAAGCTATCGAGTCTGAGCTTTCCCTATGCTTTCATATGGGAAAATTACCCATTTGGCAGTGCTGAATTTCTACCACACAGGAATTTTCATTAAAAATGACAAACTTGCTTCTTTCTTTTAACAAAACTTGGGGTTTAGATATATTTTGATCTCCCTAGCAATACAAAATAGTGAGTGGAAAAATGTTTTTGTCATCATGACTGATATTTTATACTTGATGGCTATTTTTGACTTCTTTTCCTTAAATCTTTCCTGAACAACAAGGAAACGGAGCTTACTTAGCCAGAAAGTTACTTTTCTTTTCCTCACTATTCATCAAGTGTCTTCACAGGTGAAATTGTGGATTTTTATCCTGCAACACACCAGGTGGCAAAACACAAGGCTACCAGGTACTTTACTAGTGAATATCAATGAATGTTCCTAAGGAAGTCAACCCGTATGAAGAAATAACTGTATCTGGGTTTAGTACTGTAAATAATAGCTTCCAATGCATTTATGAGGTGGACATAAATATTTTTAGTGATGTTTGCTTTGAAAACAGAAAGTTCTACCATGGAATCTGCCAAAGAGAACCACAATAGCAGACCTCATACATATCTATCAACATTTTTCAAGTCCTTCAACAGGACCTGGGCCTGTAATAGGTAAACTTTTCAAAACAGTCACTGTCAACATAGCCCCCTAAAGTTGCTCTGGAACAGGGAGCAGAGATGATGCTACTCAAAGAGGAAGTATTACTAGTGATAGAAAGATACAAGGGATTTAACTGCCAGCTTGATCGAAATCTCTCCATTCATCCTTAGACAAGGTCTTTTTTTTTTAGCTTTTCAGCAAAGCCTCCAATGTCCTCATGGCTCCCTTAACTGCCCGATGAGTTTGTGAGCTGAGATATGGCTCTTTTTCACTGCAAAACACCTTCTTATTTGGTCTCAAAGCGCTTCCCCTAAGCATGATAAATCCAGTTCATTCTATATTCTGCTCCAGAATTTGAATCGAGTTTCCTATCTCCTTCACCTCATCATGCAGGCTATCTGGACAACAGGTAATATATTCTTCAAACACCCCTTTCCAAACAAAGTCTCTTGAGCATGTGATACAGGCACCATTTCTGAATTCACTTTAACAAAAAACCCCCACTCTTAACTTCAGCCATGTGAGGAAGTCCCTCTGAAGGCTTCTCTTTATTTTTTATTTTCCACTCTGATAAATAGAATTTGTTTTAAGATGCACTTTAAGTTAAAGCATTACTTAAATGCTGTGTTGAACTGGGGCCTGAAATGAGAATTTAATTTCCTTAATAACTCTCAATATACCATTACTAGAATAAATGCAGAAAAATCAGACTTTCTGAAAAAAATGTGTCTCAAGGGCACTAGTACAAGCAAATTATGGAGAACTTAAATAATGCCAAACTATAAATCTCATATCTACCAACACTTAACCATCTGTCTTACCAGTATGCTAAGGAGTAGGTCTCCTTTAAAGACTGAGATGTTAGAGCTGAAAATGAATATTTGCTTTTTAATCCCCTCTTGTACTATGATATTCAGTTTCATGTATAATTGATGGACTGAAATTTTAAGATAGATAGAGTAAATAAATTATGAGTGTTCAAAATATTGCCCTTTTGCCAGTAAAACTCTATTATTCTTCACGCTGATGCAGCTGCCTCTTGTGCTATCTTTATTTATAGGAGCAATATTTTCTGTGATTTTAAGGTATATGCTTACTAACATGATTTCAATGGACAACATAACCATGATTTTGTAATAATCAAAATACAGTACATTTTTGTTTGGGTATTTTTCCTTCATTCAGTTGAGACACAGTGTAAGAGAGAGGCAAATTAGTTGAATACCAGCATTTCACATGCTATTGCTAGCTCTTGCACAATAGAATTCCTGAGCACTGTGCTGTAATTCTTTCCTGCAGTGAAACACAGGGGTGACCACATTGGCATTCCTGAGTCTTCTTATGCTGTTAAATTATAAGACTGCTTGTACTATGAAGAGAGATTGGGTTATGAATTTTCTGAAGTGACAGATTCTGTTATATAAACCACTGGTGAGTCTGGGAAAGCCATTCAACATTTGCAGCTTTGGAATTAATTTTATTCTCCTTCTTCCCATGAGGAAATTAAAAATGTGAACAGTTTCACTGGTAAGGAGTGCAGTTTCCATGACACAGTCACATCCCTGGGAAAACCCCAAGTACGTTTTCCAGACATAGGGAACAGAGCTGTGGGTGTGCAGAGGTACAATTCTGTCCTGACAGCAGTGCACCTGTTGAGAGTTATTGAGAAACTCAAACAAGAATCCTAAAATTAAAAGCCTGCTCTACAAGACAGCCACAGCTTAATTCTTGTAGAAGACAAGATAACAAAAAAATAATAGAGGAAACAGTTTTCTTAGAATGCATCTAATCCCATCACATGCAAGTCTTCCCACTTCTTTCAGGTCCAGCTAGTGAGAGGGTTAGTCAGATATGTCTTTCAGTGTTACAAATGTGGCACCAAAAGCGAGCTGCGAAGTAACTGCCTGATATCTCTTATAAAAGTTAATATGATATTCTTATACAATTCATTCGCCCTCCAGAGTTCATTTAGGACTTCATAAAGTAAATAACTTGAGTAGTAAGAACTCTTCTATGGGCAGCAACTGTCAGGAAAAAGAATTTGAACAGGTAAATGAACACACGGATATTTATTAATAGAGAAAGAACACAAGAAATGAAAGTTTGTGATGGCATAAAATACAAATTCATATTGAAAGATTAGAGGAAGACAGTGTGAATTCAGGGATGAGATTCTGGGTTTTCCTTAAATAAAAACAAGAAAGCAACCTAACTGAGTCCCAAGCAGTGGTGGATAAATTCACTCAAAGAAATACATATTGATTTTTGCCTGTCTTCTTTTTCTAGGCAAAAGCCATTAAGAACATAGCAACACCATTATTCCAAAATCTGCAATCTTTATGGTCCTCTCAGTTACTCATCTTCAGATTTCTAACCAGAAAAAAGGAAGAAACAAAAAACACCCCACCCTAAACACCCAAAACTCTCAAATAACATGTTGAGGTAACCTCATTATCTCTGTTCAGAATTACTTCATATATAACCCCCCAAAAAACAGAAAAATGTAGATCTTGATGTTTCAGAGAATATCCCCAGGTCTGCTCAGTTATTCCGGGCAGAAACTCCCTAGGTGTGCAATAGGTGATTTCTAACACCTCCTTGTCATGCCAAAGACAAGCGATAAACCAAGGCTAACCATGAGGCTCACCCACATGCAAAAACCAAGTCAATTTTTGCACCACTTGATCTATCTGCAAACACCAGCATGGCCATTCACAAAATGCTCATGGCTTGCTTTCAACACCTAAGCTCTTTGAAAGGTGGAGTGTGAAACTTTTCACAACCTTAAATGTAAGCTACAGCCATCAGATACAGCTCTTGAGTAAAACAAGTAGACCTAAACATCTTAGCACTGGATTTCAGGAAGTCAGGCATGTGGAAGAGGAAAATTCGCACTCATAGATCCAAACTACAAGTTGTCTGGAATATAGCATTAAGAGCTGAAATACAGAGGCAAAATAGCTCTTCCTGGGACGTGTCACAAAAATACATGCTCTTGGGGAAAAAAAAAAAAAAAAAGGACCAAGAAGAAAAGTGATCTGATACTCATTAAAAATCAGAGAAATCACTCAGCATACTTAAACATAGTATAAATCCATTCCTACAGTTGGGAGTGGGGCAGGGAGAGGTTAGTTTAAAAGTTAATCTGGCTGTTCAGCTTGCAGAAAAGCCACAATTCAACCTACTCAACGTGCTCAAGTTTAAAAAAAAAATCATCAAACAAGGGCAGTATCCAGTGGAGCCCCAACTAGTCCTTCACCAGCCGTTCAGAAGAGTTTCAGTTGCATAATACAAGGAGTGTTAAACCTTGTCCTGTGACAGGGTACTTGGCTAGTAAAAATATCTTCCGCAGTTGAACCAGGCCAGCTTTCCTTATAACATAAAAGTTGTTTCCAGTATGATGCATATATTGGCTGCATTAATAAGCTTAACATCAGGACTTCTAAATTCCCATCTCAATCTGTGGGTGTTTCAGCAGCACACTGTACTGGAGAATGATTCTGTGCTCAGCCAGCCCACCTTATTGCAGCTCCCACAAAGAAATAGCCACTTCTCTTCCAGTTATGTTGCTCTGATGTCAGATTTCATGACACCCCTTTGATCCAACTTAGGAACACCAACACAAGATCATCATATAGGCTAGGACTGTGCTCACAGACAGAGACAAAGAGGCCTTGGCAAAACACTCTGTGAACTCACATTTGGCCTGTATCCTTGTACCGTCAAGCTGCGATTTTCAAAGGAGTTCGAATTTTGCTGGTAGACGAACACATAATACTCCTTCATCCCTTTGAAGAGACCAGTATGAAGCTGTAATAAGCCTGCAAATAGTGGTCAGCATTTAAAGTGGTACCCTCAATTATAAACATCTCTGTGAGCCAGATTCTAGTTTTCTGGAAGTGAAAGACACTATTCACATTTACCTTTTAGCAACCTAATTTTCGTCTCATACTGCGCAATGAGAGGTCACAAGGTATCAGTTCCAATGAATTGCTCTTAGATCAGGCAAGATTTAACTCCTGGTGTTTCATTTACAAGCTTTCTAGATGCTGCAGTTTGCTGCTCCCTGCTCCATTCCCTTCCAAAAGCGGTACCTGTTGTCAGTTGGGCTGCAGGAGGCTGCGGTGTTATCTTCCTAGTTCAAAGACTTGCATCTCCTCCCAAGCGGGCATGGCAAATCATCTTTGAAGTCTGAATTTCCTATTACACTCAAAAATCTGCTCCCCATATCCATATCCTGACAGAGTTATGGGTCTGTGAGGGTCTTTGTGGTACGCCCTGCACCTCTCCTACCTGCTGATATGAAGTCCATGGTAGCCACTTACAGTTCAGCTCAGTCTTCAGCAAAGCATCTCATTGACAAATGTTGTATGGGGATAGTTAAAAGTACATGGGAAGGATTTACCCTGACATCAAAGTGAAGCTTAGTAAAACCAAAGTCACAAATGAACAAGCCTGCAGCCAGGTATAATCATCTGAACCCACAAGTGGGGAAGTGTTCAAACAACAGTAAAGCTTTCATTCCTAGCTGCTTCTGAGGAAGCAGGTGTTAAGCATCGAATGCCTCATCGAAACAAACCTAACCTGGGCAAGTTCTTTTCAGGAGAGCAAATAGACAGAAAAGTCTCTTGATGCCCATGTAAACGCCATTACCTCTGTTTCTGCCTTCTGCCATAGCCCACACAAGAACATTGGTCAAACAGTTCAGAGAAAAGGCGAAAAAAGGCCAAGCACAGGCTTAGGAGCTCTATGTTCCCCAGAGACCTCCTCTGCTCTGACTTTTAAAATCCATGAAGTCTCTTACTTTTCTACATTAATCTTGAAATCTGTTCCGTTTTCCATTTTTCCAAACTCTGAAGTCCCTGAAATAAAAATATTAAGCAGAACACTGAAGTGTTTTTAAAATACTGTAGCACTCAAGTCTCTGTCTGCCACTTGGATGCACATAGCAATTTAAAATTACTGAAGCTCTTAAATTAAGTGCTTAAATTTGAAGGTGATCACCACTCTGAGCATGTGAATTGTGCAGCTATCTGAACTATCAAAGCGCTTCAATTTACTCTAAGCAGGTCATTTTTGGAAGTGATAAGGGAGCCTGTGATTGCCCAGCCTTCACTGATTTAAAGCTAGTTAAGTTTTCTATTCATTTTTACAAGTACTTGAGCCATTCTGATATCTTATAGGAAGATTGCACTGTACAAATTTGAGTGAGCTGGGGGCACGTATATGATTTTGCTTGCTTTTTTGCGTTTGATTAGCAGTTTTGCATCAACATTTTCCTTCAGGAGTTAGGTCAAAGCAGGTGTTTTTCCCTAGTTCTTCCACGGCTGTGGATACAAAAATTGAACACCCATATCCACTTTCAGAGTCTTCAATTCAGTTAACAGACAATGTACAAATTTCTGAGTGTACTGAAAATTTCATTGCTTTGTAGCTACAAATTGAAACCTATAATGCTCATCTCCAGGACACAATCACTAATGCCTTTTTTTACAGTACAATATATTTAGTCTTGCAATTTTGGCACAACAGCACCATTTGAAAGTATTTTCTTAAATGAACTGGTAATAGCTAGTTACCCCCTGTAATTTATTACTCAGTGGTGAAATAGTTATATTCCATACACAAACCTTTTATAGCTGCAAGGCCTGTAGAAACACAAGAAATCCTTGAACTCCGGGATGATTCTTTCCTTTTCCATCCAAAGTAGCTTCAGACCAGAATAAGGCCTTGCCATTTTAAAATTATTTTTTTTATTTGGACAGCTTTATGCATATTCCCGGAATTGTTAAATATT
This sequence comes from Psittacus erithacus, assembly GCA_009867235.2. Taxonomy (NCBI): domain Eukaryota; kingdom Metazoa; phylum Chordata; class Aves; order Psittaciformes; family Psittacidae; genus Psittacus; species Psittacus erithacus. Next base: position 4,210 of record WYDI02032436.1, on the reverse strand, counting down.
GCTCTGCATTTCCCACAATGCACAAAGTTCAATTACAGACATTCTTTTTCTGTGTCTTTTTCTTTTGCTCCTCCAAATGCCCCATGGTAGAGCTGTCATAGCCAATGTCCTGCCTTGATTCACAACTCACAGCAAATATTTCACATTTTCTTTTCTGAATAGCTTTAATGATAAAGCATAATTATCTGAAACCTCTACTGAATTCTTGTATTTGTTATAAATTAATTCCACTTAATGCCTAGCCTTTTAAAGCCACTTTCTTTCTCTATCAGAAATAACTTCTGAGTGGAAGATTTCTTGGTTAGTCCTCCAGAAGTAGACCCTTGAAAATCAAGTCCCTTTTAAGTGGAAGCACATTTTAGCTATTTGACAGCATTTCCTTTTATACATCTATACTGAGCCGTAATCTACTGCAAAGGACATGCATTACTGCTTGTATGTTCTGCCTCCTAAAATAGTGTGTGAGCTGGGACCTGCGGGGTTCTTACTGCAGTATCTGTTGTTTATTCACACCTGAGTGATAACCAGCACATGTTTTATGATGCTGAACCCTCCTGAAGTACATGGGGGAAAATTTTGCTATCTGGAAGACTTCTGCAACCAGCAAAATCTAACCAATGCCATTTGTACGGCTTCTGAATCATACAGTGCTTTGCTTTATCCGCCTACATTTGTCAGCATAATGGCCAGTCAAATACCAGAGGTGAGATAATGCAACCATGCTTGACATTTATCTATTATCAAATCATCCACTCAAGTTTGCATTGACTGAGCTGTGCATGCTGCACCTTGATAGAATTATTTTTATTGGCATACCATGACACATCAAGATGTTTTAGAGTAATTCATAAATAAATCTGTCATGTGATTTCAGTAAAGTATGGAGGGGTTTTTAAGCCATTTGAAAAATCACTTGACAGGGTAATTTTCCAGGTCAAAATCCAGGCTTTGGCACAGCCACTTCTTCCATTTTGTTTTATATGCCAATGTGGAAGAGTTTGCTTGTCACTGGAAGAAGCATAACAGTTGCAGTTGCTTAGTTTGCTAACTGCTCTGGTTCCTTACATCTCTGTTCTTTGGTATTTTTGCTATACTGCTGCATTCCTCATTATTCTGTGACATTTTCCTAGTTCCTCGCTTTGCTGAAGGGTTCAGTAATTTATCAGCCATCTCATTCTCACAAGGATTTTCCTGGTGGTTTGAGCTTCACCTGAAGTTTTCTCAAATCTATGAACGTTTATCAGATCATTCCAATGTATCAGTAAAGAAAGTCCCATAGTAGCTATTTCAGAATGGTCAAAGTTATAATTAAGTTCAGTAGTTGAGCTGTTAAAATACGTTACTACAATCCCCTTAACTATGTGTTTCAGCTTGATGAAATTGTCCTTGTTGTATCCTCCATTTCTACTCATGTTGTCTCGTAATGCACTGTCCTTTGTTTTACAACCTTTTGCTGCCTTTTTTCAGAGGTATTTCTGAGGAATTAATGCTTTTTTTTGGCTTCTTTCTTTTCTGTCCCTCAATTACACAGACTTCAGAGACACTTCTCTGAAAATCCACAGCAACTGTTGCATCACCCATGATATGATCATTCAGAAAAGACAATGGCACATCAGGGCTGACTTGTACATGATCTGAGCCTTGACTCATGTAGACTCCTTCCATCGCTACAACCATAAATTTGTTTTGCTGTGTCTTTATTAGCCTTTTCCTTATGGTTTTTTTTTTTTAGGATCATAAAAAGAAGAGTTGGAAAATAATTCCAAGGCTGATTTCACCCACTCTCTGCATTAAGTTGGGATCAAGCTGCCGTAGACTACCCCTGGCAGAGTATCCTTTAGCCACTGTTTAAAAGCCTCTAATGAGGAGCCATGATCAACTGTCTCAGTGTTGGAACAATTGCTCACTTTTCCTTCCCAACATTTGTTTGTGTATGTTTTGGGTGATGAAGTTTCCCCTCAGGCCTCTTTTTGCTAAAATAGACAAATTAGTTCCTTCACCTTGTTTCCATAAGCACATTTTCTAATCCTCTTTTCCTGTTACCCTCCTCTGCGGTCTACCTGGTCTGTCTACTCTTAAAGCTGGCTCCCAAAACCATATTTCAACGGCTGCTACACCAGTTGCAAGCGAAGCAGAGCACTTTTCCCGCCACTGACAAAAAGGTCACTCTGATGTTTTTTTGCAGCATCATCATAAAAGAGATGTGTTTTTTAAATGAATTTATTCTTCAGTCAAACATATCTGGTAACTTCCAATATCAGCTCATCTCTACCACCTGATGTCTTCAAGGAGTGACCTAAATTTTCTTTTAGGAGAAGTTAAACCAATTAAACCAATTCCCTGTGACTCCATTTGGATGACTCCTATGACTTGTAGACAGCCACATTTAACAATGGTTTCCGCTCACTCTGAGCTCTGACACTGTGAGCTGATTACCATTTTTGGCTCATACCCATCTGAAATACAAGGACTGTGCTTACTCATTGCTTTCTCCAATATATTTTGACTGCCTTAAATTTTGTTATTGCCATTATTGCAAAGATACCAGCCTGGCAGTGTTGTCAGTCAGAGCATGCTGATGAGTAACTCCACAGTCATAAACGGCTCTTAGCCTATGAATGATGTTGCTGTTCCTGAATTAACATTATGCTCACTGAATAGTAACTACCTTGCATTCTTGGATATATTACAGATTTTCTCATTTTTAATTGCTTTTGCCAGCACTGATGTTTGCACACTCCAAGGATTTAGGGCTTGTGTTTGTCCATTTATTTCATTACAGCTATCAACTTTTATTATTGCAACTATTGTTTTAATGCTTTAGAAATTCACTTACATACCTAACTTCAGAAAAGACTGTTGTAGAGGCCTAGCTTTACCACTGACTCACATCACGACTTGCAAAAATTGCTGAGTCTGTTATGTTGCTTGTGTGACTAACAGTGCATTTTTGATGCTTGACTTTATTTTCCTAATACGTTATAGAACTACCAATCATCTGCCAAAGTCTAGCAAAACAGTGAACTTCATTTCATCTGGCCTCTTTGACCTGTCAGACATGAGTGGCCCTCTCAGGAGTTGAAACTCCAGCCAGCTGAGATTATAGGATCACTGAAACACAGGATCTTTCATTACCACAAGGGGTAGCCCTCAAAGACTGAAATCTCAGTGGTGATGCTCGTCAAGATTAACATTCCTGCTAGAAACCACTGCCCAGGATTTCAAAACACTTCTACCTAAAGCTAATGCTCGAATGCATACTTAGGTGATGAAACTAAAGTAGCCCAGTTTGAGAAGGCACTGACTCCTCACAGCTTTCGGCAACTTTTTGGAATGAAATGAAAACAGTAGGTGAAATAACAGACCTAAGAGAGATAAACACAGCGGCATATGGCTATAGTCTATTCAAGGTAGAAATAAATCTTTACATGACCTTAACAAAAAAATTCTTAAAAGGTCGAGTCACTAATTGCTTCTTTTTATACAGTTTAATTGACGGCCTAGAGCCAAAAACAGATTTAAAATTAATCAAAGTTTCATAAATAATTGTGACTTCATTTTGATACGACCCTGAATAATGGACTGAATAACAGGTTGATCAATTGACTGATTCTTTCACTGAATGGAATATCAAATGAAAATACTTACCTATTATTTATACACATTTTTATTTAGACACATACATGCACAAAGCCGACTCTTTGCCATATTGAAACAGGATGGAATATTACAGCATGAGCCACTCAGAAAGAATTTGTCATCCATCTCAAAGTGCAGGCAAGGGGGACCATAGCACCTCCTCCAGTGCACGCTGCATTTGATATGCCAAGAAAAAGGCACTAACACTTGCCCAGTCTGTCCATCAACATCACTTGCTGGGAAACTCCCTCTGCATCCTCTGCAAAAGATTCCAGGTAATGCAAACAGGGTACTAAATCTGGATAATATAGCTCATTTATACAGGTTGTACTCAGCACACTATGTCTAACACCTTGTCCTGGGTTCAGCAGTAGCAGTCATCCGTGCATCCATGCATCCTCGGCATAGATTACCTCAGGAGAGGGTACTTCAAAGATATAAAAGGTATACTCCACGGGCCACCCTATGGTTTTACCTGCGGGATCACGGAGAAAACATGATGACGTGGGATGGAAAACCTACTTCAGTTTTGGAGGAACGGGTGCGTGAATTGAAGAGAAGAGCAAAGGTC
>WYDI02032435.1:0-13018 GCA_009867235.2 Psittacus erithacus | reverse complement strand
GGGCAGCCACAGCTTCTCTGGGCACCCTGTGCCAGCGCCTCAGCACCCTCACAGGGAAGAACTTCTTCCTTATATCTAACCTGAATCTCCCCTGTTGAAATTGCTAGAGCCATATGCAGATTTCCATGTTCTACCGCCAACCGCACTTGAGGGGGTTGAGCAGAGTGAAAGAACCACTTTTGTAGGCAAGTGACAAAGTTGCATCCTTGGGAGAACTTCAGAGGTCACAGATGAGGGTGAGCACAGCCTCTTAGATGGATGGCTGTTCTCCACCCAGCTCGTGCAGGAGGCTGAAGAAGAAAGCTGAGGCAAGTCTTGGACCTTGTAGGCATTGAAACCAACACTTTTACACCCTCTTTCTGGCTGCAATGCTTTACTTGTTACAGGGAGGAAGTAACTGCTGCTGATCCACTGTCCCTTATCTGAGGCAAATCATTTTGTTGCAACTCAGTTCTGATTTTTGGGAAGAACTGCAGAAAAACCACAAGTCCCCAGAGTGCAAAAATGCAACACACACTTTGCTGCTTAAGAATTATTTCCCCAGATCCATCTATTTAGTATCTGAAGTACTTCATGGCTGAAAGGTCGGATCTAAAATAACCTAATCTCCTCTTTTCCCTCTGAATTTAAGAGAATACTTTCTACAGGACAACTCAGAGAGCCAGCTGAGCAGTGTTAGTCCCACAGGTATCGCTGGGTCAGATCTCCTGCAGACAAGTAGACTTGTGTAGACATTCCCAGCTAATGGCTGTTTAGCTGCTGTGAAGTTCTTTGTCAGCTGTTCCCACATCCTTGGGGAGGGAAAAAGGTGAATTCTTGCTCTCTCTGAGGCGTATGGGGACTTAGGGTAGGTATTTCAGCACAGAGCTTTAGATTTCCCCTAATTGGCCTGTATCAAACTGGGCCTCTCAGGGAGGATTTGAATACGTGCGTGCCCTGTTGTTTGTAAGGGCTCTCGCAATATCTGATTGTTGCATAAAAATCTTATCTCCAGGAGCCTCTTAGATTTTAATTTCTCTTCTTTTTTTACTTCTGAAGGATTTCTATTTCCAGGTTGCCTTGGTTTCGGCTGTGATAGAGTTAATTTTCTCACTAGTAGCTGGCACAGTGCAGAACAGGTTTGCTTATGTCTGTGGCTTGTACCTATGCGTATTCTAACCATAATTCGGAGCACTTCTGATTTCATCAGTGTATTTATCTTCCGCCATATCAGTATGGTAGAAAAAAGCTCTAGAGAGAAGGGGCGGCGGGGATTGAAAGCTTTCAGTTACTTTGAGATTTGGAGGAGGTTTCCCATTTTGAGTAGCTGTTCAGGATTTGGGAAATGTGGAAACATTACTTTTCCTCAATAAAAGAAAAGAAAGAGCCTGCACAGTTATGGAGACAAGGAGTTTTGTGCAAGTGAAGGAGAGAAGGCTGGTACCTAGGACTGTCACCTGGACCCTGCTCTGCCACTCTCCTCTGAATGAGTGACCCTGTTAGTAAGAAAATGGCTCTTCTAGAGCTGCGCTTTTCTCTAAGGAAAAGCTAGAGCTGGGCTGAAACGGGAGACAGGGATCAGTACGTTGCTTCTTGTTTCCATAAACTCACTGAGGAATGGCACACAACTGCAGCGCACATGTGATTAAACTAATCTAGTTAAAATCAGAAAAGGATTTCTCATAATTCAATTGGAGTTGTTTTTAATGTTTGGACTTTGGTCAAGGACAGCTTTATTGATTGAATTTAATTGCATATATTTTCCTGTCCATTTATTGAAGCCCGTTTTTCAAGTCACTTGAGAGGCTGCTAACATTTTAGAAAGGGGCTATGCCAAAGCATTGCTTTAATTCATTATCTTTTGGACATACAGTAGTTGCTACTTGGCCCGAATTAAATCCATTGGAGAATGTGATAGCATAATTACTTACAGGTATCCAAAACTGCTTTTAACTGAATTCTCTAGGAGGTTATGCATAAGATTAGTCTTGTCCTTACATTGGATGCAAATGTCTGGGATTTCAATGATAAAAAAATACTTCATCGACTGAGGACAGATTTTTCTTGTTTCCCTGCATTGCTGACAGACCCAAATTCTTCTGAGGTCTTTATTTTCCCTTAGTATACAAAAGTATTTCACAAATTAGCTCAGTAACTCTTTCAAAATGTCTAAACACAGTGACCCTGAAGGTAAAGAAACCGCCTGTGCTTCTGACTTGCCTTTTTTCTTTCAAACCGTGCTCAGCCCTCAAAGACTTTCTAGACAAAACTGCACATTAGCTAGATTGCTTCACACAGTGTTCTGATGACATCAAGTCTGTGCTCCTCCAAAGTTATGTCAGCCCGCTTCCAAATGCAGTGAAGGGCTAGATGCTCCTAGCCTGGAAAGACCCGTGGGTTGGAAAATGCTGTAGGAAGGGCAGGAATTGTGCTGTGCTGCAAACCCCCATGCCACACCCCCACCTCTTTGCTGAGCTTGTAAGCTCTGTCCCTGCTTTCCTTGCCTATTTTCTGTGGTCTTTTGCTCCCAATCACAGCTTCCTGCCTTCAGGTAGTTCTCAATCTAGCACATGTACACTTATGCGCATGTGCAGGAGCTTCTGCTGGCAGCTGTGGACCTGTCTGTGTGCTGGGCTTGGTTCTCTGGCTCTGTGCTGAAAGTAACTGGGGTCATCTTCTTGTCTGTGAAAACCAAAAGCAGCAATAGCTGCAGCTGTTCAGATTGTATTTATCTATAATAAGCCTAAGTAGAAAATATGAATGTACCTATAAAAACTGAAAAAAAGCACTGGCATCCGGTGCTTTCAGATACCTGGCTACCATGTTGGGAGATGCATAAGGCCAGAGTTTGTCTAGTTTCAAGTACTGCAAATCAGACACAATCCAGACTTAATTATTAGCTTTTTCTCATTTAAGAAAGCATAATGGTTTCCTTGGAAGGTTCCCACAAAGAACCCAGGTTTTTTCCTTTCCTTTCACAAGCTCCGTGGTTAACAAAAGCTGAAATACCCAATGTGTGTAATACCTCTCCTCCCCCCAAAGCACCAGATATTTAAATATTGCCTGATTCACAGAAGTTTTGCTCAGGAATCCAGCGCTCATATCTGATAAAAGGCACAAGGAATTCCTTTCACAAGGAACTGAACCACAGATGGTTGTGTGATTTGAGGGCCACTGAACATCGATGGTTTTACCGACTGAATCAGAATTACAGAAACACCTGCATGACTGCATCTGCAGACTCAGCTAAATTATGCTTCTATCCAGCCACATGATATCTAATGTGTAATTGTTCTGCATTTTAATCAAATGCATTGTAATGTCAGTATAAAATTTCAATATGAATGCACCTTAATGTAGGAGTAACTGATAGCTACCATCCATTATGTATCAGTTAAGAGACATACTTCCTACTAGGCAATAGGGGCACGGTTATTTTAACTCATTACCTGTCTTGTAAATGACATTTAATTGCACATGAAGAGGGGATGTTCACAGGACAATGTTGGGAATGCAAGACTGAGCACCCATAAAGTTAGCGACTGTTTAAGAGAACATTGCAGAGGGGTGTCCGTGAGACCCCCCTGCACTGCGAGACAGGCTTTGTGGGCTCTGCCCAAATGTGCCTGTTCCCTATAAAACCCATGCAGAGGTTGGCAGCTTAAAGCTGGAAAACTTTTGCTGAGTGTGTGCAAACTCCAAGTTTATAAGGGCTGTTTGGATTTGATGGATTTTTGAGGTTACTATAAAGCTTTTCTTAAGTAGCAGATGACGTAGGCCAGTTTTCCAGTTGTTGCTTTCAAACTACAATGTCACCAGAGATTTTCAAGGAAAAACTACCAGAATGATAACACTGAAAGATTTTATTCCTTTTCCTAGCACCTTTCTTAGAGATAGATGGATTTGTTTGGATTCAAGTTTTCCAGAAAGAAATCAGCCTGACAAAAACATGAATTTCTGGGGAAAATGTCCTCTCATGGCTAATACCTGGCAAAGTTATGAGCACTGAAAATCCAACTCTAAAATGGGAAGTGCTGGTCAGCCTTGGGTGATGGGTAACACTGCGAGTTACTGCTTTCTGAGATTGCTGGATGTGCCATTGGCTCTGTTCTGAGATGTGTTCAGCTATCAGAAGTGAGTCTAAGCACCCATAGGAGTGAAATCAAGACTCCTGCCCTGGTGCATAGTTCTGCCCACAATGTAGCTGGTGGGATTGGGGTTATACAGACATTGTTGTATCATGGTATCTGTTATCAGCTTATTCATGCTTCTAGTACCATTAGAGAAAGCCTGAAAGCATGGAGTAGAAAGTGAAGATTTAAACTGAGCAAATTCATTCCTGAAAGGCTGGGTATTGAAGCACAGTACTTCCTACTCATGTTTGACTTGACTTTAGCTCATTGGCCCCTGCTGCACTCAGAACTATAACTCAGTAAACATCTCCAAGGATTGTACATCTAAAAACAATCTTCCAAAATCTCAAAGTGTGGCTTAAAGGCAGAAAACCTCCTAGCAGAAAAGAGGTTGAGAGAATACATATCTTGACTTGGTCTTTTCCCCTTTCAGATGTGGGCACATGTTCATTACAAATTACACTGAAATCAGTAATTATTTTCATACGGCTAGCAAATAATAATGATTCAACATTTGCATGTCCCTGAATTGCAGTGGAGTGGCATTACAGATGGTATGAGATGCATCAGTTTTACAAAACATATTGAAGACTTCAACTTCATGATGGAAAGTGTTCTGTCATCACTTAACTTATATGCACAGTGTAGCAGGGAGTCCACAGTTACAAGAACTACTTAAGATGCTAAAAACAGGTACAGAGAAATAAAATGGGAATGCTCTAAGTTACCTTAGCTTTCCACTTGCTTTTGTAAGTACTGAATGTTAAAGATCCAGCTGTCCTGCCTAGATGGAGCCACGGATAGAACCCAAACATTCAATTCCAAATTCATGCATTAAAAAAACCTATCATAATGCATTGCCATGCAACCATAATGTTGCATGGCAAACAGAAGGGAACACATAGAATAAAGCTACCTGAAGCAATAACCTTGGCTTCTAGTTTGTGTCTACAAAGTATTTACCCTGAGCATGCAAACCCCATCAAGCAGCTCCCATAAGAAAGAGTGAGAAGGAAAAGGAGGTTGCACTCCCTGGTCCTGTTAAGTGCAGTGATTTCTAATAACAACAGTGTTTGCTGTGAGTGATCTGGATCAACATCAAAAAAACCCCCATCTAGTCAAGTGCACAGCAAGGGGTCTATTCTCATGTCCATGCTCATATGTTAAGTCCCATTGACAAGCATTAGTGGGAACTGCAGGCACATATGGATATGTGAATAGCCCCAAAGGGAACTGCATAAAGTAGTGTTTGACTGCACTGAGATCACTTCAATTGCTAATATAAAATAATCTAGGGGCAGAAGCCTTAAAAAATGCTGTGAATAAACCAAATAATTTAAAGAAATTGATAAATAATGGAGGTTAAAAAGGAAACAACAGGATAAAAACAGCATTAGAATCTGTTCTTTGAACTAAATAGTAAACAAGAATTAGCTGTCTGAACTAACCCTGGCCAAAACTTACAAAAATGGTTTGTAACTCAGTTCTCTCATTTTTAGAGCCTCTTTGTCTTATTGTTACTCTGTATTCTAAATAGAAATGAGAGACACAGCAAAAAGAGCTCACTGACAAGACATGAGTTAAGAAAAGCACTGGTAAGTTTTGCTTTGCCAGAGAACATGGTACATGAAATAGTGGCAGCTCTGCAATAGGTCAATGATAACGATGCTCCTGTGGTTATGCAGCACCAACAGCCACTCTATAAATGTCAAAGCCTTGCAGAAACTGCCTGAGGAAGGTTTCCTGCTACCTGAAAAGCCTCCAGCAGCCAGCCCGCTGGACAACAGATATCTCCAGAGAGCCTGGTCTCTATCTGCAGTAAATCTGCACATTTTTCCCTGAAGCCATTGCCTAGTGCAAAACCCCGTTGTGATTTGGAGAACTCTTCTTACTTATACTTATATAGCTGAAACTACAAAACCTTTCCTGACAGCCAAACATAAATTTGTGCAATGAACAATGAAATCATGTAACATGATAATCACTGCTGGAGGGTTTTAAGACAGTGATAAGTGTCCATATTAAGAACCTAAACTGGTGGGATATGGAGTGGATGATGAGTAAATAACATGTATAAATCAGGTCTAACTGTGATCAAATCACTGGGCTCCTTACCTCATTCCAGTGGCTATAGAGGAATTTAGCCACCTGAATTACAAGTTATTGCAGAGTCCTGTGTGTCTATGCATGTCTCACTGGCTTCAGACCCAGGCCCATACTGCTCCAGGAGCACTGCTTTGGAACATCCCAAGGTGAAGCAATACATATGACAGACAGTGAAAGCTCCTCTCTTATAAGATGTCCTTTTCCAGTGGTCATTTAGACCATCAGCCAACCTATTAATTACGCTAAACCAAAGCTTATTGGGTCCCTGCTGGCCAAAGCACTTGAGAAAACAAATGACACCATGTTCCAGACACCTACAGGTAATTACACATGGTGACAGCGGTGCATGACAGAACCATTTGAGAACTGATGCTAACAAGAGAGCTGCATTTCTGTTTTGTATAGACTGAACTGTGTTCTGATCTCTAAGTGCCTTAGGGTCTTAGAAATCAAAGGCAAATTAAGCAAGGTAAAGAAAATCAGTCACCGGGTGTTCATCTGGAAAAGTGATACATCTCCAGTGAATTTCAGCAGTTCTGGGAACTGATTCCCCTCCCCAGATCACACTGCCCTTCATAAAGCTGTTTCATCAGGCTACTGTCAGAGGGCAACTGCTTCTCAGAGCGTCTTCTCTACCTACCAACGGATCCTTTGGCCTGCCTCTGATGTTTTTGGATATCAGGACAAGCACAAAGCCAGGCATGCACTTCTAGGAGGAGTTAAATGTGGTGGCTGACCCTTTCCTGAAAGACTGCTGAAGAAAAGAGGAGAGAAGATGAGAAGATGGCTCCTCCTCTGAAGAGTACCAGACAACCGCAGCCAGGTAGGAGAACTTCGAGTTATGTTCATGTTTAGTAAATATTTATTACATTAGCACTATTTGAAAGTTACTAAATGCTGGTCAGAAAGGGAATGATGGAGAATGATCCAATTTAAGCAGCATTTCTTACTAAAACTCAAAATGCACGCTATGTTTTCAGCACTGAATTCTGTTTTTATAAAATCCATGATCAGAAATCATTTTTACACAACTTGTGCATTGATACAGTAAGTATCTAGAAAACCTAAGCAGAAAATAATGTTGCAAACAGCAAGAAAGAGATATGACAACATGTTCTGTCTTGTTTTCTAGATTTCGACTTCTGGAACAATAACCTGCCCCCATCAGACTTCTTCCTGCCAAAAGAAAAAAGACTGATTTATGCTCACAGACTGAGAAGTAGTCACCTTCACATCATACCACCACATCCTGGATCTATCAGCTATTTTAAGGATGAAGAAGTTCCTCATAAGCTGCCAAGTCGATCTGTGGGACAATTTCCTGCTTAAACTTGATTACCAGCACCACTGCAAGCCCAAAAGTCAGGTCATCAGCCACTGGAGGGATCTCTGCCTGCATCTCTGAGACTCTTTAGCTATCCAGGCTTCGTTATCACTGACAATTTTAATGTCCCCCAAACTTCTGGCATTTGAGTTATCAATTAGTAATGCTGCTCAGTGTCTTTTTTGTTTTGGCTTGTTACTGAGTTAGCAGTGTCTCTTCCGTGGACAAGTTGTAGTTATGGGGCAGATACATAGACCGAAATACCATCAGTGACATTCTTCACATATATATATAGCTAGTGAATAAAATGCATGCATTTCATAGAGGTCTGTACTGAAATGGCCCTGAAGAACCATTGGGAAAACACCAGGACCACCTGGAAGCACATTTATCTTGCAGTTGGTGGAGCGTGTAAGGGAAGGCCAGGCCTAAGTCTGTAAACCCCAAATAGCTACAGACAGTGAGAGGCTGCCCCAAGTAAATAATTAGGAGGTGGATACAGAGAAAAAGTGCATCCCATGAAGCATCATGAGCTGTAATGAATGGAGTTACTTTGTAGAACTTGGCTCAATCACCTGAGTTGAGATTTTACAGAGGATGCTTAGTATAGACTGAAAATGTTACAACAGGCTAGGATGGCATCTTCCCTGGAGCACCCTCATCCTTCTCCACGGAAAAAAGCTGATCTTCACCAGCTGTACATGCCAGTGCTGCTCCCACAGAGGAACAGGGCCACTGAACAGGGCAGCAGGGGTGGCTGGAAAGACCACAGGGAGTGGTAGGGGACACCTGAGCATGAAAATATTTCATATCAGATCTAGTTACATCCATCTGTAAAATCAGTAACAGCACAGACACCTGGTAGTTATGTTTCATGGGCTAATAAATATGTTTAAGGGCAGAAGGGATTGTGCTGAGCACAGAACTGGTCTATGCTATTTGATCTTGTGGAGTTTATCTCCCAGCTTTCATCAGGGCTAGCAGTACATTAGGGTAGGCTGAACTGTGCTTCATCTGAACTTAGATGGGAGACCCCTGAGAACATAGTAGAGCTGAAGGAAACGGGATGAGGTCCCTGCTTTCTCTTCCGTCTGCACTACACTGAGCTGTAATTGGAGGCACCATGTGGTGGTACTGTGAAGTCTTGAAATGGTTTCTGTTTGTTCGTGGTTTTGACTGTTGTTGAATTTTTCAGAAGGATGAGGGAGGAACAGGTCTGTAGTATGCAAACAACACACAGGATACATGTCTGGGAATTGCTGAGGTGGGTACATATAGCCACAGAGGAAAGAAGCTGTGTGAGCAGCAGGACAAGTGATTGTCACCATTTCTCAGGGAAATCAACTGCTGAGACAGGGCTGCTTCAGAAAAAGAGAGGCTTGGGGTGAAGCTTCAGCCTAATATTTTGCCTGTGACCCACTCCAATCCAGGACTGTCTTATTCACACTGTGAATAAAACACATTTCCATGTAGATGATGCCCAGAGCTGGGTCACTGCTTCTCCTTTACCTGTGAGCAGAGGCACAGAGCCCTGAAGAATCAGCTATTTCATGCCAGGAGGCAGGCAAAGGGTGACAGACTTGCTGGTAGGGTGCTGGCTTTGGTGGTTTTGTGTAGCTTCATCAGCACATAAATTCTGTCTCTATCTTTTAAAGCAATGCATTATTAGAGATACATGAATGTGTGATACCTGCACACCTGGGCTGGGGCTGGAGAGCCCATGAAATGTGTTAGACTTGTTATTACTTGATTATTCCTTTGCACAGGTGTACGTTCCTGCTCCCAAATGCTTATGAAGCATCTCTGCTGTTGTATGTAGACTCACAGTGTTAAAGGCTAGAGAAAGCCCCTTGACATATTACAGCTCATTGTGTGCCATTGCCCTTGCATTAATGGCATTAACTTGGTTTTGGGTACAGCAGGTCTTGCTTTGAAAATATCAAAAAAAGACAGTATCCACTTTGTGCCTTGAAAGTCAGCCTTCAGCCCTCCTCGCTATTAAAAACTCCCTAAATTCTCACTCAAGTTTGTTTGACTTCAACTTGCAGTTCCACAGTTTTCTCTGAAAGATTAAAAATGTCATCAGCATCCAGCAGATACTTCCAGACACATCGCACAGATACTTAAATACTCCCCCATTATACTCGTATCACGTCTCAGAATTCTTTCCAGTAAGCTAGGCAGATAGAGTGCTTTAAGTCTTTCACCATTAAGCACTTTCTTCAGCCCTGAAATCCTCTCTGTAGTTCTTTTCTGCACCCTCTCCAGTTCTGTAACAATCTTTCAAAAGCGTGAGCACCAGAAACTGCATAATCTCACATTGTCTGTATTAAACCCAATTGTGTCTGAATGGGCTCAGCTCATCAGGCAACTGAGATCACTTGAAGTGTCATTCTCATCATTTTCTGTCACTCCACCAATGTTCCTGTCGCCCTCAAATTAATCAGCTGTGAATTTACAGTGTTTACATCCAAATCATTGTAGAAAACATCGACTAGCACCTGACCTGATGCCGATCTGAGTAAAACTCTCCCATTCAATAACACTGCCTGATTCATAGCTACTTTTAAACAGGCTGTTAGCCGATTCCTAATCTAATTAGTGCACGCTCTGTTGCTATTTCTAATGCTTTCTGATCAGAATACCACACAGTGTTAACTCTAATCTCCATAAAAAATGAATATCACATCTCTTCATTGACCTTTATCATTCAGTCTTTACTTTCATCATATTATTTGATGCGCCTCATCAAAGAAAGAAATTGCATTTGCCTGATAAGGCTTATTTCTCCTAAAACTGTATTTACCTTCATTAATTATATCTCCATTCTCCGGCGTTTCAGTCCCATGGCAGCTTTTCCAATACACAGTAACAGCTCACGATGCGTAAGAGGCCTGCCTTTGAGGTCAGCACGTGTGTCACTAACCCAACCAAAACAGTTCCATTCTTAAACCTACTCTTTGAAAACTGATAGGTTTCATTGTAGTGGCTGCTTATTTACATTTATATATCATCAGGTGATTAAACACGACTACTCCCTTTAAAGATAACCTTGGAACAAACTCCAGCACTATGTACGTTCACTCCTAGTCTTGGCCACTGCTTTCCAAGTGTTTCTCAGTGATCACTCAAACAGAAATCATCACAACTTCAGTTTTCCAAGGAGAGCTACATGCTTCCTGAAGCATACCTTAGAACACTAGCATGAAAGGGATGATGATGAAATATCAGCTATCATGTAACTATCTATAAATGTTAGATTTCTACAAAGTGATTCCACTGAATTGTAATTAAGGGTTTGAAAGTCGAATGATTTTAAGTGCTAGTTTTAATTACCGCTTGGTGAACTTTAGCGTGTTAGAATTGTCACAACTTTCCTTTAGAATTAGTGTCAAGCCAGGCAATACAGTGGGAAATTATTAACTCATACTTTGGTTCAGCAATTATCTGCATTACAAGGTTTATGCAATTAGCTGTTTAAGATGTCATTATATTTTGCCATCTGGTACACAGGAGTTTATGCATATGAACAGGCACATGTTGAAGTGATTTTCACTATATGACTCTTGATCTCAACCCAAATCATCACTATAATGAGTGGAAGACACAGTGTACAGTACATTAGTGGCAGGTGCATACTATCAACTTCATTTTAATAGAAGACTTTCATGTTTCCATTTTTAAAGTATTCTGCACAAGTGCTGAAAAATTAATTGCTCGTTTGCAATTTAGCAAAAACTGAGGGCACGTTATTGCTAAATGCTAAGGAACATCAGTTCTCAGAAAAGCGGCCACTAATTTGAGTTCTTTCCATCTGTAACTTCAGGCCAATTTCTGCTCCAGACAATAAGGAAGTATCACTGAAGTTCAGCTTAAAATGTTCTCTTGTTTCACAGTGAACGTGCTGAATTACCTCTAATAGTCTCACAGCACTGAAAGCTCTTGAAGCTATTGCAGAGCAAGCTGCAAGGATGCCTTAAAACCCACCTGTGATATGGTACATGTGCAACAACCTATAGCATCTCCAGTCTGTGTCAGTGTGCAGGGTGCGATGACCTGCGTCCTTGGTCTTACCTCAGTCTGCCTGATGTCACTTCTGCCCGTTGGGTCACATTTGACACACAGGTTTTAAATCTGGGGAGAAAAAGTGTTGCTGTCAGCAGCCTACCACGAGGAAATCCTTGCTTCCAGGCAGTACAAAACGTAAATATCAACAATGACAGCACTGCAGACTTAGATAGTACCTGGTGTTTCTGAGACATACTGCGCCTGGTGCTCTAAAAATACTCACTGTCTTCAATTAATTAAATTGCATGCAGCTATTAACCTCATTTGACACAAGGAGAACGGTCTACTGGAGCTGTAAGAGACCTCCTCAGTCACGGGAACGCTGTGCAGAGGCTGAGAGCAAGGCATCAGCAGCGACTGTATTCACAGAACTGCAGCCTGCTAAAACCAAGCTGTAACTGCAGCACTGCCAGTGAGCTGTGAAAGTAGATGCAATGCTTTGAGGCAGGACAAGGGTTTGGAATCAGGGAATGGGCGGAATCGCTCCTGCCGTCTCCTCCTTGGAGCCGGACTGAGTGCTAAATGCAGTACTGCTTGTGAGACAAGGCAACTTGCTGGCAAATCTCATTTCTTAGGAGTATTTGTTACTTCGGGTTCTGGTATTACACTCTGGATCCTCCCCACGTCTCGGGGCAGCAGTGATTATCCCAGAGGGAGAGAAGGAGCCGTTCCCAGGCCTGCTTCCAGCCAAGACTCTAGCACGAAGCAGGACAGCGCTGCTCTCCATGTGCCGCCGCTGCAACTTCATTATTGAATCACATTAACAGGCCGCCCTCTAGTGTCATATTTTATTACTTGGGTAAAAAAAAAGGGCCACGCACGTAAAAACTTGTGTTTTCTCTTAATGAGCTCCAACAGGCAAGTCACTCGTAGAAGCAGACACAAAACATTTCTATGGAGCACTTTGGGAACTCCTCTGTCAGGTCACAAACCCCTAAAATTCAGTATAAAAGGGAGTTTGTACTGAGGCTCAGGAAGTCAATCCCAGACAGCCCATGGAAAATATCACTCAAATCTGCTGAGGTGCAGAATTTGTCTGCTCTCTAAAATCAATATTAATGTTTCTGTGGGTGGTTATAGCAATACCATAGTATATATGCGTGTCTATACCTTTAATGTGAAGTGTCTCATCCTCTTGAACATACATCAGTGTAACTCAGGGATACACTGGGAAATGTCCTTCACGGCAACAGTCCCAGCTCGCAGGGATCATTTTGCTCAGGCTAAAAACAAAAAGGTGATCGACATGAGGTAATAGGCAGGCATTTCCCAGGAGTTTGTCATATATGGAGCCAGGCTGAGAGAGCTGGGACGGGGCAGCCTGGATAAGGGAAGGCTCCTGAAGGGGAGACCTTAGAGCAGCTCCAGTGCCTAAAGGGGCTGCAGGAAACCTGGAGAGGGGCTTTGG
>WYDI02032434.1:0-113197 GCA_009867235.2 Psittacus erithacus | reverse complement strand
CAGCCCTTCCGGGTAACTGCCCCTTACATCCTGGGCATGACGTGCTATGGTATGGAATACCTCTTTGGCTAGTTTGGATCAGGTGCCTTGTCTCTGCTTCCTCCTGGCTTTCCTCCTCCCGGGGCAGAGCATGAGGCTCAGAAAGTCCTTGATTAATGTAAACATTCTAAGCAGTAGCTACAAGCATCAGTATTATGAGCACTGTTCCCAGACTGAAAGTTAGAAACACAGTGGTGCAGCAGCTACTAAGAAGGAGAAAAAATGATGGCTACTGCTGAACCCAGGACAAGCTATAATGTCTTTTTCTCATTTTGCTCCTAATCAGGAACCATAATTTGCACTTAATTCAGATTATCAGCATATTACTACTATAAAGGGGAGAAAACTGCATCGTTTGACTGTAAAAGGAAAGATTAAAAATGCTGCTTAAAACCTAGCGGATAAAATATGAATGCACAAAATACAGTAATCAATAAACTTCCACACCTGGAGTGAGAAAGTGGACATGAATGTATGGAAAGTTTCCAGAAACCTCCTTCTCTTCCTTTCACATACTGTATGGAAAAGCATGCCAAACCCCAAAGAAACATTCCCACTTTGAGGGGGAGAGGGGGGAAGTAAACCACATGCCTTCCATAAATAGTGCTCTCCTCCCTTAAATAAACTTTGTGCACTCAGCCTGTGACTATGTTACAGTTTAAATATTTTGCTAACCTTATGCTATATTCTCAAGAAAGCAAAAAGCAACACTGAAAAACATCTGCCCCAAAGCAAGTTACAGGCGGGTGTGCTTAAAAAGTGGCTTTTCATCTGTTTAGAAAGAGGGATGCCCTTGCTGGGAATGCAACCTGATTCATTCTAGGTCATCTGGAACGGCTCAGCTCAAAGGTCCCGCTATTTATCCACAGCTAAGAAACTGCCCAGCTTCACTGACTTTATAATGAAGCTGACTTACCCCTGAACAAGGGAAAGAAAGAGAATAGCTTCAAAAGAAATAAAAGAAATGAAAAAGAAAATTTTTCTGAATGACCAAATCAAAATAAATAGAAATTATCATCTTCTGATCTTTCTGTATGTCAGTTACAGTTATCAACAATCAAGCTTGCTTAAAAACTGTGGTGTTTAAAATAATTCTCTCAACTTCTTATTTGTACTGGAGTAGGGTTCAGTTATATAATACACATAGATCGTACCTTCAGTATTTTCCTTCCCAAAAGTAGAGCTCCCTGCAAACACTGCTGCAAATTATAATTTACAAGTTGGTCATCCTGGTGCAAGTTTAGGGGGGAAACATTGCCCACTATGCCAAGTAGGAACTCTCTGATTACCAGTTGTGCATTTGGACACATATAAAGGCAGAAAAATACTTTTATCATAGCTTTATCTTCAATCACACTCTATTACAATAGCTATAATGACCCAAGAATAACAGCAAAAAATATGCAAAATGTGGAAGAAACTGTTAAAAGTGCAGAGTGCAGACAGAAAACTGCACCAGTGACCTGCCTCTCCTTGGGCTATCTCAAATTTCAAATGTCCAGCAGCCTGTCTGGACTCCCACCAAATTTATCTTCATGGGTTACCCAGAAAAACAACAACAACAATTCTCACTTTGATCTAGTAATGTTTCAAGTAAGGTCACAAATGATGTAAACCTCCTCTACCATCTTCACCAATATCTCCCCTCAAAAAAGGAGAAGGAAATCTGAAAACACCACCTAATAAAACAGCTATTTGGAGGCCAGGAATGTGTTTACTTCGTTAGAGCTGACTGTGATCTGAGCTCATTCTTTACGTTTCCAGGCAGAGGTCTGCCCTGGTACCTGCAGCTGCTGCACAAATGTTGCCCAAAGGAAAAGGTATTCCTGGGTTCCTCATTCAAAGGCTCCAGTTGTCCCCTGGGAAATGACCCGAGTCTTCCTTTAAAAAAATAAATGTCAGTGGTTCAGAGTGCTCTTGATGCATGTTGCTAAGGCAGACCCAACAACAGACCTAGAAGAGCACACTGCAAGTCAAATTGTTCGTACATTTTAATTACAGTTTACACAAAATGAAAGGCAGGTTAATAAGCTCAGTTCATTAAAAAATTAATAAGAACTGGCATTTTTGTACAGAAGATCTGGAGATGTAGCCTTCAAAAGGCTGATCAGAAAAATATTTTACATGCATGGAAAAGTCATTTACAGTCTTCAGCTGGGAAAGAGGAGGGAGAAAAAGGGGCAGGGGATGAAGAAAGGAACAAGAGATTTTATTTAATAAAAACTTTTTGAAGAGAAGCATTTCTCATTAAGCAGGTCCCTCTATACCAGAGCAGCAGGTTCAAAAGATTTTCTCCCATGCAATGTTTTTCGAGACCATTGAAAACATACAACTGCACAGACACAAGAAGCAGAAAAAAAATATTTTGAGCAGCAAAGCTGGAAAGGCAGGCAATAGTTGCCACCTCCAGATAGTGAGAAAACATGCTTTCCCGAGGGACACATGGCCACCCATATTTAATGCAGATAAGTGAGAACATGCTCCTCTCTGGCCACTACTGCAGCTGCTTACTGGAAGCACTGGGTGGCCCTTTGCTTGAGCCGCCCTGAATTCTTTTAAATGGAAAACATGAGCGCAGAGATCTGGGTGGTGTTCTGAGTACAGTGGCCTGAAAAGTGGGGGAGGTGGGGTTGTCCCCTGCCAAACAGAGTCACAGCCCCGTGCCAGGGAATCCCATGCAGAGGCTCCTACAGTGAGGTGCAGAGCTGAGATGGGCCACACATCCGGAAAACACCACCCTGAACTTACCAGTAACACGACCAAAATTACCCAAGCGTAACACATGCTTTAGTGAGACCTTTTTTGCATCATGTTTTGGCTGTCTCATATATGACAGCAATGTTTTCAGTAAGCAGAGAGCATAAGAAAGGTGCTGTGTGCCAGGGCTTGCTCTATGTTCTCTTTCTCGCCCCATCTTCGTAGCTCCATGTCCAGGGTTACAATTCACACACTTCCCCACCTTGGAGATAGCTGTGGCTCTAATTTCTCATACTAAATTTACTTCCAAATGCATAATGAGAAGTATTAATGCATGATTTGGTCCATGTTTAAAAGGGGACTCTCCTCCCCAAATGGGGTAAAAGGAAAATTATAAAGCTGCATCCAGAAGAATATCATTTCCAAGTTAGACACCTTCAGTTTTTAAAAAAACGCTACTAGATTCTAATTAATGAATAGCTGCTGTCTTTGTATTTTTGCTGTACTTATTTCATTACTGTCTGACACTTCCTATTGTCACTGCTTGAATTTTTAAACACTTCCACATGATAAGTGCTAATCTCCACATTTCATGGAGGGCTGGTAATAAAAGAAGAGACACACATGGGTGTATAAGAATGATTACAGCTAAACATGTGCTCTAAAGCCCACTCAACATCTCTCAATTTCTCACATTTTTCCCTTCCTCCTAACTCCCAGTTTCTGAAAGGAAAACAAAAATGGAAAGAAATATTACTTTTTTCCTATTTTGGACTATGAGCTGGATTTGTTCTTGATCAAGAGAGAGAGAAAAATAGCTCCTTCTCAAAGCAAAAGGACTCCCAGCACAGGGTGCAAAGATTCAGGACTCTTGTGTGAAACAAACAGTTGGCAAGCAAACAGCAACCTTTGTATCTTGATTTTCTTTCAGAAAAATCTTGTAGAACTGGTACAACAAGCTATTGTGAGCAGCTGCTTTGAGGATAGAACCTTGCAATAAACAATCTCTGATTTACACATAGGACTACATGTGCCTAGACAGTTTTTTATTTGTTTACTCCCAAGGATTTCAACACCTCCATGACCCTGACTCGCTGTAACACAGATTTTATGCAGATAAGTGCAAAGACCTTATGTGTTTGAAAGTACTGTTAACGGACCTTTTTTAATTAGCATTTTCTTAAAATTCTACTACCCACACCTTAAAAGAACAGCCAAAAGACTCCTCTGTAGAATGACACATCTCACTGGCACAAAAGCCAATCCTATTGGCTGTAGTGACACAAGCTTCACCCATCTTACTCCCTAGTGAAAACATCTGCCACACTTCTACCCAGAGCTAACCTCCTCACAGCCTTTGCTGGGAATGAGTGGGTATACTTATTTTAAGAGTGTGATGCAACTCTTCACTAGGGCTCTGGTGTTTCCTCAGGAAATGTCTGTGTACCTTCATGCCCCTCCTTTGGGCAGGGGACCTTTTCCCACCACTTCTTTGCATCCCCTGTTTTGCTTCTTTCCTACCTTCCAGCTTTCACAGGATTTCTTCCTCCCCCCACCTGCTGCAACATTCTATCTTGTCTCCACACTGATCTTCCCCTCTTGTGTAACACTTTTGGGGGAGGGGTCCCTGCCTTCTCATCCCTTTTCATGCCCTGCCACCTTCCTGAACTCCCCAGCAGCAGTCCTGCTCTCAAGCTTTGTAAACGCTGACTCTTCCACTTCCTCCACAGCCTGCTGCATCAGATCCATTTCCTATCCCTAGCTTAGGTTTTAGGCTTATTACTGGCCTATGTAATTCCACACATACACATGACCTTTAAAATAGCTTAAATGTATAAATGTGATGGGGGGGGAACAAATCTATTCTTTCCTTAAAAGGCGGTGAAATTTACACTTCTACAGCCAGATCATTATGGTAAACAAGTACAAATGACCCTGACTGCTTAAAATGTTCATTTTGGGCAAGCAATAGGTGTTTTTCACCACCTCATTTCAATAGCAGTTTTTCCACACAGTACATGCATTGTGGACATCTACCTACAAATAACAGCTGGTTTGCATCATGCCAGCAGCATCTTGTAGCTCTATTTGTGAAAAGGACATACGGCCAAGATTTCTTTATGTCCCACCTACCGCTGACTTTGTAACCCAGGCACTGTGATTTATAGCAGCCCAGCTGTCCAAGTAACAGCAGTGCCTGCCCCAGTACTTAACAGAAATCTGTCGCTCCCAGGCTACTGGTTCCTTAGGTGCAATGCCCTAGCATCCTCAGTTGTCATCAAGAACAAAACATTCTTGCCAATAGGAACTGTGTTTCTAGCTGAGCTTGTCGCTCCTTCTACTGCCAGCCAAAAATGCAACAAAATCAGCACAGTTCATTGCACTGGGCACTAACAAGCAGAGTAGGTATGTAGCCAGTTACCCAGACTCATAGCTGGGTAACCACATTATACAGAATGTCTGAGGTCAGTCATTCGTAGCTAACAGTGATCAAATAAAGCTGAAGCTTTTATCTCATCAGCCGTGGCCACTCACCAGAGATTCCTTAATACCCAATAGCATTCACCTGGGAAGCCCTTGATCTTTTTAAGGACTTGCAAGCAGCTCTTGCACTTGGTATGCTGGGTGAAGAAATATCCTGCTTTATTGTAGCTCCCCATATTCAGGTGAACAGGGCTTTGCTAAGACAGGAATACAAAATAAGCTAAGAAAAAGGATCTGTGTTATAGTAGCTCTGCTCTAAATAGACTGAAAAGGGGCAGTAGCAAACCACTCCTAATCAGTCAAAGGCACACCAAGAGAGCTTCTTGATGTCTGAAAAGTGCCGACAGACTTGCATGGCACACCTGCTTCAAAGAGAATGGCTAACACAGCTGGCTAAAAGACATTGCTAAGTTGCTTGCATAATAATTTAAGACCAATCCTGAGGTGAAAACAGCTCACAAGAAATAAAGTGGACAGGTTTTCTATGGCTTCCACAAATCCCATTCCCCACTCCCCAATCCAAACACATAGTTCCTCTACTTGGCATCTAGCCCTTACTTCCAGAAAGAGTAAGTGGCATTTCTAAATGTTAACTCCTACAACTAAAAGCTAAATGTGCTGCACATAAGCCTGAGCTGTCAGGTTTTCATGCAACTGGCATATACACTGGCAATTTAACAGCAACCCTAAAGCTATGTCTAGCTTGCATATGCACACCTATTTACATGAATTGCTACAAAAAGAAATTCAAACCATCATGAGAGCTGATTGTTCTTGTGATTTCCCTTCAACTTAATGAAAAGCCTGAGAGCAAACAACATTCTACTCACCTTGAAATAACAAGGAAAGTGAATACACAGGTCAGGCTTTGAGGGCTATACACAGCCTTTAAGGTTCATTCTTAATGGACCTCCTAAAGCAAAGTTTTCTTAACTCACAAGCCCTCAGATATCATCTATGGAGCTCTTTCAAATACAGGACAAAGTCTCTCAGTACAAAGAAAGAAATACACTCAGTCCTCCAGGCAATGCTTTGAAAATTTATTCCTTCGTGCCTTTATATTTAAATAATGACATTTGTCAAAAACTCACAAAGATTGCATTTAAGAACTTTTTTGTTCGCTTTAGGTGATTTGATCACACTACCAGTGATATCTTTGTGCTTCCCTAGGAGCCCCTTGGAAAACTGTCTAAAGGATGGAAACCTCTGAAAGTCAAGAGGCAACATTATCTACTTGCCCAGGGATGAAACAAGAGATCACCTGATCATGCCCCTTGTGCAGGTGAGCTGCCAATATAAATCAATTTTCTGAAGGCAGGGACTGATCATAAAACTCCTTGCATTGGCACAATGTCATAATATAATATAAAACATTAACTGCTTACTTTCTAAACCCCTTTCTTTATTTCCTCTCCTCAAGGAAATAGTTACAGAGTATTTTTTTCCAGAGAAGATACCTAATTGTCTACTGCAGCCTTAGGTCAAGCAGGTATTTGCATGCTTTAATTTATGTCTACAAAGATTCTTCTGGGCACAAAGAGCTCAACAAAAGCCAGCTTAGCCAGTTTTTGACAGCTGAGTATACACCAACCAACCTTATTGTCTATTTTACATTTGAAATTTAGCGTTGATTCCCATTTTTATTTTTTAAGTAAAACAGTGCAGTCATGACAGACCTAGGTCTTTATCAGGTTAAACATACTTTGAAACTTATCTCTTCATGCAACACATTAGGATTGCAGGTTCATTATGCTATCTGCCATGATAAGAGCATGTGCACAAGGTAGAGGAGCGTGTGAATTCACAGACCAA
This sequence comes from Psittacus erithacus, assembly GCA_009867235.2. Lineage (NCBI taxonomy): Eukaryota > Metazoa > Chordata > Aves > Psittaciformes > Psittacidae > Psittacus > Psittacus erithacus. Next base: position 106,165 of record WYDI02032434.1, on the reverse strand, counting down.
CAGGTACTCTTGGGAATTGCCCAGATACGCACTTCTGGTGCACGGGAACTACCTCACACTACTTCATATTAACCATAGGTCAAAAGCATGTACTGAAGCAGTAACCAATATTATGAATTTACAATGAACTCACTCAGCAGTGATTTGCTTGTGTACCCACAGCCATGGTTATGGGTACCAGAACTGGGCTGGCTTCTTACTTTCTGTTATTTTAAAACTCATGTCCTTCCACCTGTTCATATTTGTCTTGTGGAGTGAAAACATATTGCATAGTCATAGGGAAACTTTGTCACATTTGCCTTCCTGTATTTTGACGGTGAAACAACATGGAATAATCCTACACATCAAATATCACCACTGCACTAACTGCACAGAGGTCTGCCAGCATCCCTACATTCATACAATAGTACAATGAATGACAGTAAAAACAAAACACCCTTGCTTGATGAGGTTGCTCCCTAAAGTTTAAGCCAACAATAAACAAACCAACCCTATAATATTGACAACTGTAATTGCTATACAAACTCTGTGAAGTGACATTTATATACATCTCAGCAAGTCTGAGGATCTGTAATCCTTAAGCTCTGTTTTAAACTTGTAACACTTTGCTGAACTCAAAGATTAGTATCTATTCTACTTTTTTTCAATTCAACTTTTTGAAACACGAGAGTTCACAAGATTGTACAACAGAAACATTTTTACCCCAAATACCAGAGGTAGTGCAGCTTATATCATACTTTATCAGAACTTCTAAATTTTTTTGCCCTTTTCTTTATTCCTTCATACACCTTTTCCATAATCTCTGTTTAATTTCTAAGTTGCCTTTACTTTCTATGTTTGTTTTTCCTCCCATGGTATTTTTGTTCTCCACCCCCACCCCCACCCCCACCTTTTTTTTTTTAACTCCAGAAACTTTTGCTCTGTTCCCAGCTCCCATGTGTGCATCATCGTCCCTCTTACTAAGTGAGGCTGAGCAATCAAAATGGAGTTAAGATTTAGAGGTAACATGTCCAAATGGGTTTCAGCTAAAGCAAAACAGTTCTTCTGTCACCAGTAGCATAGAACATATAGAATACACACATAATTAGGAATTTTATTGGAGGGGAGAAAAAAAAGAGCTGGTTTCTTTTGTGTTGGAAATCCTTATGCTGGACTAGCTTTCAAGTGAATATTGAGATGTTAAACAATAAAATTTCAAAGATATTTCATAAAAAAACAAGCTATTCTTAATCATGTGTTTCACTTGTTTTAGCTGTATAATAGTTAACATTTTTCCTCCTTCATTTATTAGAAAAGGGAAGGTGTTGCATCATCTAAGATCAGTTTGTACTTGTATGGAATTTAAGATGCAAGTATATATTTCAATTTCTTGATCTGTTGCCAGCAATATTTCTTCCAAGGGCTGTTAAAGCAAAACACTGGAACTCTAGGGCATTCCATGTGAAAATACCATTGTTTATAAAATTGTTTAAGGTTTTTGACAAATCAAGGGGTTTGTGCAAGTACAGATCTAAAACCACAAAACTACAGTCTTTCAACAGGTGGCCTACTACACCACCAGCAAGCTAAACTGATCAATAACTGCTTCTGGATTCCCAGTATCCTCTGCATCAGAATTATCCAGAATGTAAAAATGTTGAATTTGTCTGCAAATTTGGATACCAAAATATTTTAAGTACATTGGGGTAAATGACTGTGCTCTTGCAGATGCCAAATGTACTTCTTGAAGCCACAACCATCTGGTCAACTGTGTTTCATGTTGTCATGATGTGCTGTGATATTATTAGACTGCTTAACTTGATGCACCAGAAAGATACAAATCTGAGGCAAGTCTAAATGTGCCCAATATACATGTCTTTTATGTCCAACTAATTATGTAATGCTTTGGGTTGAAAGTTTAAGAACTAATTTCACAAAGAGTGAGGCCAAGGCAAAATTATCTCCGTCCAACCATTTCTGAAGCAACAAAGCTAGATTTGGAATTGATCTTCAATTGATCATTCAAAAAACCAATAAAACCTCCTTAAAACTTTGTTCAAATGCATCCATCTACTTCCACTGAAATTCCTCCATCTCTCTGTCATACACACAAAGGTCATATAATCCCCTCTTTCCAAGTCTAACATTGGCTATCAAACAGTGTATTGCTCCTAGATGTAAGAAATAGGTTTTTACAGTAAAAAGAATCATTACTGGCACAACTTTGACAGGAACATGGTGTCCCCATCACTGGAGGTTTTCAAGATGCAAGCAGACAGGGTGATAAATAATCTCATTTAGGCTTCCTTTCCCACAAAAACCTGGTCCAGGTGATCTTTTGCTGTCCCTTCCAACCTGGGTTGTTCTATGGCTCTATGATTCTGTACAAGGGCAGTGCAAATAGAAAATCTTAATCACAAAAGAGATTTAAATCAAAACATTTAAATAAAATCATCAGTAAGTAAGTCAAATTTTCCTGAAAGAAAATTGGTTCTTGCCTAGAAAACATACTCTAAAAAGCTTTAAAAAGGGCACGTCAGTCCATGACCATGAGCAAAATCATAAGGAGAAAGAACAGAAAGCATCTCACGATCTCAACTAGTGTCAGTGTGCTCCTGAACCAATGCCAAGGTTATGACATATGTCAGAAAATGTATGTAAAATTCTTTTGCTATTTTAAAAAAATAGTTTGTGTGAAAAGCCCTGAAAACAAGTTATTGTATTTTTCTCATGTTACTACTTGTCTACATCACAGTCACATCATTGTGTCATTTTGATATATGAGAAGTATAATAAGTTAAAATGAAGAGTTTGGTTTCTTGCAGACAAGATAACAATTATCTCAGACAGAATTTATTATGGGGAAGATGCTAGGAAACTGACTTCAGTTCTACAGCCCCTCATCTGCTCCTACTTGAAGAGAGAGGAACATGTTGGGAAAAGAAGCAAAAACATCCTTTTAAACAACTCTGTGAGGGTGGAGACAAAGCTACCAGAGATAAATAAATATGGAATAAAGTAGAAACAAAGAACATAGAATTTCAAAGTTATTACTGCAAGTAAGTAGCGGCAAACATTAAGAGGTCAGCAGCTAAAACTCACTGACATACTAATTAATATCAGAGCTATTGTTACCATGGCAACCACAGCTCCCCTAACTTTTGTTCTTTTAATATGCTTTTTTTTGCATTGAAAATTCTTTTTTTCTAGTAGCTCAAAAACTTAAGCATCTCTATAGGTACCGACAGAAGACCTTGGGGCACAAAAGCCTTCTTTGGGAATCCTGTATGTTCACAGCATGGACCTGTCGGACTCACTCTGTATACTTTTACCTTATCATGGGGTTTTACGGTGTTAAAATGTTTTAAAAGCTAAAACTCCATATCTTTCTTTCTAACATTCATTGCATACTTCCAGCCATTTGAAAAGTCCCTAGAAACTTGCTGTCTCAAGAATCATCCCATTTCAGGACTCGGAATCTGACAGAAGGGCACATACTTCCATCCATACCATCACCCTTGAAATCAATGAGCAATGCAAAGCTTTCTCCCTGTGGAGGTTAAACAAACCATGCAAGTTTGTTCAAACCAAGCCTGGGAACAGAAACCAGGTCTTTTGCATGACTGCACGACACATTACTGAAAGGTTATTGCACTGACCTTTGGTCCCAGTCACAAAACGTTACTGATAATCCTCATTTTGATTAATATTTTTGGTTGGGTTTTGCTTTTGGGTTTGGCCTGCTGCTTATTTTAATAATTCTCTGGTATTTGTGCTCTCACCAGTGCTCACTTATACTGTTTGGTGATTGCACTATATCTCAGAGTAGATGCAATCTTTAGAGTTGCCTTAGGCTGAAAAATGAACTGAATAAACAAGCAGAACTTCCACTGCACTCCTTGGATGATTTACAAAATAACCTGCAGAAATGCAGAAAAGTATGCTACAGCTAGGACCAATGAAACATGTTGGGGGGCAGAGAAAAGGGGAATGGAGAGAAGGGGGAGGGTGTGCATAGTGGACTCTTTCACTAGGATTTCCCAAAAGCAGCTTGGAGAAGGCCCAGTTTGGGAAAATGAAGCTGGCTTGCACTGAAGTGGAATGCTCAAGTGGAATGAAGTTATGCTAATCATAATGATGTGAAAATATGTACTGCCCAGCTGGAAGCAATAATAAGACACTGCTGTTACTGATTTGAGTGCAAAGAGAAAAAACATAGGTATGATTCTGAAAATTTCTTGAGAGTTTCATATCGTGCAATCAGATGAAGAACTAGTATTTGCTAAAACTGATACTCTTAAATTTTGACATTTAAATAAATTACCCCAATAGCATTTTAGGGCTCTACTGATAATTGTAAAAGTATTTCAGACTTTTTAAATAGGCCATTTTGAGGAAATATCAAGGTTTTTTTCCACTGTCCTTTTGCAGAGTCATACTATAGACAGGTTTACAGATGATGAATATCATCACATCATCACACTCAAGCAAACAAATCTGAACAAAAGAATTCGTGCATGAGAAACAATAAGACTTGTTTAAAAAAGCTAAGAGAAAAAATATTGACAGCTTTTCTACAGCATCAGAAACACACTTGCACTGTTTCTGTGCATTGTATAATAGTTCTATAATAGACATTATAGAACTGTACAATGGCTAACAATGAAACTGCCAGCAACAGTCATGAACATACAACATCAGTCATAAAATTATGACCTCAAAATACATTCTACATATGTAGTTTCTTTAAATTAGCTGACATTAAGAACATGCTCCAAGGCTGAAGAAACTAATCTAGGCTTAAAGAATTGCAATGCTGCATCAGAAGCTGTTTTAATTCTTACCACCAGGAACACTAGATAAGTTCTAATCTCTCCATCAGTTACGAAAGATTCTTATGACAACCTTGATTTTACAAAATTGGGTTATCTTCCAGCCTGTGGACATTTTCCTATTGCATTCTGGGTTAATCCACATGTACAACTCACTTCTGTCAGAATGACAAAAGACAATTGATTTTGTTTCATGGTGTATACTTATCAATGCACTCCTCTGCTCTTAGCCAGTCTTTGACTGATAGGGTGTTAGAGAAAAGGTCCATTAATTGATTTGTAAATAATTACAGCTAAGTTTTCACTTTTGACTAGCTATCAATAAAAGCCTATCCTTTTTCCATTGGTGAATGCTTTCAAATCAGCTTCAGTGTCCAACTTTCCACCACAAAATTCATTAAAATCATTAGGTCCTTTTAAAGTAGCATCCCCTGGTGATTGCAGAGGTAAGAGTGTGTCAGTATTTCTCTTATTCCACTCATGAGGATGGATAAGAGAAAAGCAAAATATATAAATAAATAACATGCCTGGAAAAAAAACCAAGACACATCAATTGTTTCTTAAAGTGGAATTTAATTTTCAGATCTGGTGGAATTTCATCAGGTATACAGAGGAAAAAGCACACGATACACGTGTTTGTACCCATGCAAAGCCTTTGAGTTCATGACCTGTTTGCACACATGTACACTGATGGTCTGTCCACCCATGTTCCCAGAGACTTTTGAACCTGTTGATAAACTGAAGTTTGACAGAGGATTAGGTCTTAAAACTAGTTTCCATAGATTTCTATAGATTTTGTGAAAATATGCAGCTGGATGCGCGAGAGAGACTTATTTAGTGCCCTGACAAAGCAGAAGGCTACAGAATAAGTTCCATGGCATTAGGTACTTAGAAATTAAACCCATACGGGGGACACAAAAGATAGCAAGGAGGCTAGAAAGCAGGCACACACACACACACCCTCACACACACCTAGAAAGCAGGCACAAACAGAGTTTTGCAGGTCCCCAAGTGAGAGTCATCTGTTCCTAGAAACCCAGGTTTCATAGAATCATAGAATGGTTTGGGTTGGAAGGGACCTTAAAACTCATGTATTTCCAATCTCTCTGCCATGGACAGGGACACGTTCCACTAGACTAGATTGCTCAAAGTCCCATTCAAGCTGGTCTTGAGCACTTCCAGGGATGGGGCATCCACAACTTCTCTGGGCAGTCTGTTAAGGGGTCTCACCACCCTCATAGTGAAGAATTTTTTCTGAATCTAATATAAATCTACCCTCTTTCAGCTTAGTCATTACCCCTTGTTTCACTGGTTTTAACAGTTCCAGGTTTAAGGTTCCTTCTTTAGCATCTCATGCAGAACAGAAAGCACTGCACACAAATTTGAGTTTTAGGAGAAAAGTACAAACTTAAGTCTGAAAAATAGCTATACTCCTTAGGCACTTAGGCAACACTTTCATATGCTGTTAGTACATTGAAGCTGCAATAAGAAATTATTGAAGTTGTCACACACCCAGAGTACAAACACCATTAATCCAAGCAACTGCACCATATTTTGAGGCTGCACTTTAAGCGGCTAGCACGAGGCAAGGCAAGTTATATTTAATTCCTCGTACATTATATCAACAAATGAGATTTAGAGTTGTATCAGAGAACTGCCTGTTCAACATTATAAAACAATTGACCAGAAAGCCTTCTTTATTGCTGCTTTCCAGTGACAGCCACCTGCTTCACATTAACAACCACATAAGCTTTCCACCTAGCTCACCAGAAAAGTATTCCTACAACAACCATACAATAGTTTATCATATCATTTTTGTTATTAATGTCTACTCCATTTGTCAATCCGTGCTTTATACCTGACTTTATATCTATGAGCCTTTCATCTCATTGCCTTCACTACCAACTTTCCAGAAGGAGCTTAAGCTTCAGCGCACCTAACTGAAAAGGTATATGTCAGCACACCAACAAGTCCATGCATAAAAGAGAAATAGCAGAGGTTTGAGTTACAGTTTCTCTCCCTCTCTCCTGGGACATTTCCCATTAAATGCCCTGCCAGCATACTTTGAGCACCTGCATGTTGAACCATTTCAGTGACATCCCTGCTTGTTCACAGAGTAAAGGTTTGAACCACTGTCATAGCACATTCACTTTATGCCTTTTAAATAAGAATTCTTTAAGAAAAGACAAAAATATCCCGCTTATAGCAGAAATAGTTCTAAAGTTCAAGGATTCCCAGTCTCATGGATCCAGGTGTGGCCATCATTGTAGTCAGCAAAATTATGGCTTTATGCAGGAGAGACACTTCTCCAAGTTTCTCAGAAATGGCTACATCTCGTTATGCAGCCCACACTTGTTTAGCTGTAGTAGTACCTATGGACACCATTCTGCTACCAAATGAAAAGTCCATAAGAGACAAAGCAAGCCAAGCAGGCAGGAGGCAGCCTGAAGGCTACAGCCTGACTCCATTGCACTGTTGTCCCAGCAGAAGTCACTGGATTGCGTCAGCAAGAATTGGGCTCATGTATCTATCATGTAGCTTTATTCCACCTGAAACATAAATAATCTTCTGGTCAGTCACATCTGACAACAGCCATGCTTATGGGGAAGGTTTTCTGAGGAATACTTTGTCAGGGACAGCAGTATCACGTCCTGCAATTGAAGCAAATGAACCTCATATCTAATGGATTCTTTGTCCTAGGCTCAATCACAGCATGATTCTTGGGTACTGTTAAGAACTTAATGGGAGACCCAAATGGAACTTAGATAAATATTTTGCAAGGAAAGAAAAACTGGCAACATGTTTCAATTAAAACCTCTGTAACCTAAGAATCTGTCTTTAAGCCACTCAGAGAAGCCTCTAAAATCTGATAATCACTTAATATTTCACACTTACTGCTCAACATGAACTTCAGCTCCAGCTTTTGTAGGCTGTGACATCATTCTTGTTCCAGATGGCATGAAAAATAATTTACAAACAAAGTTCAGCAGGTTTATAGCAGCAGTTCAATTCCAGCACTTTGGCCACCCACTTCAGCATAACTGAGAGCTTTCAATCAGCTCCTGCATCTCATGGGGCCCTCAAACACCAGCAGAGCGTGTGTTCAATATGCTTTCAGAAAGTAGCCAGCCAAATAAGGAGAGTTAGTCACCCAGGCAACCCTGTTGCACACCTGCAGCATGTTCACATTGCCTTTTCCTTTTTTAATGCATGAATCTAAGTGATAACAAGCAGTAAAATGCTTCAGAGTTTAAAAAACACCTTTGTTAAATATGATTCCTACAAAACAGTTTCAGTTTGCCATAGCTTAAATGCTGAATATAATCTTCCCAGCAGGAGCACAGTGCAAATGCAAACATAATATCTCTCAGGATCAGAAAGACTCTTTTTACTGTTGTACCTAAACATATGCTAAGTGTTAGCATATGAAATACATAAGAAATAGAGTATGTCACAAAGGGCCTTCTCTGTACCTAACAGATTTCCATTGCTATTTTTGTTTCTTCCTCTCCTCTCTTCTTTCCTTCCTGGCGCTTACTTTAGCTCTACTTTTCTTGTGTCCCTTCAAAACCTCCTTGTCCTGTATTGGCCTTTGGGGCACATAGGAAAAAGGAAGAGATATTGCTTCATGGTCCCTTTAAAGGTCATGCAGTCTGAACTGGACAGAGACAAATTCAGTGTCACTTCAAGTTCCTTTGACTATGGGCATATCCACACAAAGTATTCTGGAAAACTGCACAACCACATTAAGGTGGCATTAAGCCCAATAAAATATACCCTGCCTGTCAACATAGCTGATCAGCCCAGGCTCAGTGCCCTGTGACTCAGACATACAGTTTACAGGAGGCCCAGGATAATCAAAGCAATATGGAGACATGTCCTAAGTACTAAATACATCTGGATTCCACAAAGGGTGTCGGTGCATCAGCACATTCAGTTGATCTAGGACAGCATCCCTTGGTGTATCTCATTGCTTCAGTTAGTAAGAAAGAAGCAACTTGTCTCCTGAGGAACGTAGTCCTAACTTGGTAAGATTTTCACAAATTAGGGCTAGCTTAAACTTGTTTGCTGGCTATTGCCAACCATGTGGAGCACACTGTGCTCATGGCCTGAGGACGTGTTTGCTCACTTCACCTAATACCAGCATGTTGAGCCTGAAGGGCTGACTAGCAAGAATAAGATGCTTATGATGGAGGAGGCCACCCCTGAGGAAAGTATTCCTTAAAAACATTCAGCAGCCCATGCCTCCTGGAGCAACAAACAAAGCCAATCTGGCCCCAAGGTTGCTGTACCATCTCAGTAACCAATGACCAGTTAATGCCGGGTTCCTCTCCAAGGCATTCTTCTCCTCCCACAGATCCTGTGGTTTCCACAGCATATACAAATTTGTTGAAATGAAAATAGCACAGTTCTGCATTATGCTGTTGTGTAAACATAATTTGTATTGAGCTATTGTATAAACATTGGTTAAGAACTAATTCGGGGCTTTTAATGAGTTTATGTACTGCTCGCAATTGGCAGGAAGTATCAACGTGCTGAGGGGAAAAAGGATTCCTTTAGTTTTGACACACAGCAGGTTTTTAAGTAAAGCAGACAACTGAAGCCATCACTGTTTGGCATGGGAACATGACTATAATTGACAACAAGAAGTAAGAGTCAAGGCAAGATTTTTTTTCAAACTGCACAATCTAAAACTAAGGCATTCTCCTCTGCCTACCACAGCAATATGCTCTGACTACAGAACTTATGTTCTGGCCATTACTGCTGCCCTGAAGAGGGTTTGAGTTGGCAAATGTAGAAATAATTCAGAACCTAATTTTCTCAAAAAATTTATACTGGAAACTGCATTAACTTTTTTAAACAGAAGAACTTCCCCAAGAGACATGATCTCTGATATTTGCAAGATTTTCAATACAGCCAGTGTCTGATGACTGTTTTGGTAGTTCCCAGGAACCTGAAAAAAACCACAGGCAACAATTTCTGCCAGCAAGAGTAATTTCAGTAGCGCACTGCAATAAAACTATAGCAGAAGCTGGTGGGCAACACAAAAAGGTACCAAACTGTAGAGGGATCTCAGACTGCAGAAGCAACTCTTTTAGCTTGCGGAAACAGCTCAAAGGTCTCCATGACACTTGCTGTTTCTGCAGTGTTCACAAGAAGAGTCGTCATCATGGAAGTTTTCCCACACCACATCAATAGTTGACTGCAGGTTTAGACAATGGGGGCAATTTGAAGCTAGCCAAAGTGAAGAAGCCAGAAGCTTCTCTGGCATATACTTAATAGTTTGAAGAAGCTGTATTTTACAGCCTTAGGATCAAGAAAGAAATTAATAAGATACAAAGAAAAAAAAAGGAAAGGGAAGGGAAGGCAGAATGAACGATTGTGCGAGCAAACATAGCTCCCAGGAGCTTGCTGAGCCATGGAAAGACTTCCTAATGGGACAGTGAGGGTAACAGAATACATCACTGACAGGCACTCTGGGATTTTCATCCTTTTGCTGCTTGATAGGCATAACGTTAAGTTTCTTTTCTCAGGTGAAAACTCTGTCTTAATCCTTTCCCCTCAAAAGTTAAATTCCTTTCTATTCAAAACAAAATCAAAACACAAAATGCAAAAGTAACTAGGGATATATAAAACAAAAGTTACCTAGGTTTAAAAAAAAAAAAAAAAAAAGAAAGAAGAAAGAAAGAAAGTCTTTGATCTAGTAAAGGGTCAAAGAAAAAGAATCTGGTTGTTCCTTAGCATATCATATAACAAGATCAAAACCAACAATTCTGGTGTTATCTAGGTAGTAATAAGAGTTAAACCTACATTTGTGGGGCAGTAAAGTCAGGATTTTTAAGCACAATTGCCACTCTAATTGTAGGCCTGTATTTATGCTAGAAAATGATCTCTGATCAGCAGATTTTCAGTCTGACATCTAAAATTACACAGAACACAATTTTGTTGTCATAGTAGGATTTTCCCCCTCTTTTTGCTCAAACTGAGACAGGCTGAATTCAACCTTCTGCGCAGCACTAATTACGAAGGATTATTATTTTTTTTCTGAAGGGAGAGAGAAAGGGACAGAAGAGAGAAAACTACAATGTAACACCCTTCCCCAGTTCTGTAGAAGCTTTCTGCTTTCTCCTCCTCGTTCCTTTGGGAGATGCCAGGCACACTGCCAGTTCCTGGCCTGAGATTGCAAAGTTAACAAATGCAATACAGTCATGGCACTGCCAGTAGTAAAAGGAACAGGTTGGACTAAGCTCTGGTTGACCAGCACCTCCTACAGTAGCACTCTGCTGGTACACTCTCTCATGTGCCATTTATTAAAGCACTTCTTAGTCCTCTGCAAGTGTTAAGAGTAAGTAGGCAGATCAGGAGAGCTATGCCTTGGGTGTAACGTAAGGCGTGCAGCTTGCAGTCACAGAAGTAGCTCGGGCATCTGGCAAATCAATATTTGCATGTTATTGTTCTCATATACACCCCATTTTCTGATCCAACATTTGTTCCCGCAGAAACAGGATCAGAGAGGCCTCCGGCAGCCAGCAGGCAAGCACAGCCTGCTTCCCTCGGAGCCCAGCTCTCACCCAGAGCCAGCACACATGCACACTGCCTTCATCAAGCGGGCAGAGATCTACCAATTTTTTTTATTAACAAACAACATCTTTGCATTAAAAAGAGAACTAGTAGAAGGGGGCACACTGCCCTCAACATTTCTCCTACTCAGCAAAATATCAGGGCTCTCTCCTCAGTATGCAGCAGCTGCTTTATACAACTTCTTTGTCCTGTTTCTGATTAAACCAGACCAAGAAGTACCATCTTAGTATGTGACTGCCACAGAGGTTCCTTTCCACAACAGCACATCAAGTTAAAAGCAAACCAAGGTCATTTTCTGATAGTACGGAGACAAACGTTCAGTTCTGCTCTACCTCAGGGTAGCAGAAGTAGTCATCATTTTACCACATCAGCAAATCTGCTGCTGTGAGAATATAGGCTACCCCCATGGGTGCCAAGAGAAGTGGTTGCTGTCATAGTGTACCTGCTCTTTGAAAAATCACAGAGACCAGCAGAGATGTTTCCCACTTAGGGAAAGATAAGCATCGCACCCATCTCCAGAAAACGTTAAAAGGAAAATGCAGGGAGTTGCCAGATGGTCAGCCTCACATCACACAAAAGGGGGCCTCTTAAAGCACATCTCTAAGCACATGGAGAAGCTGGCTGAGAACAGTCTACATACATCGACCAAGGTTAAATCATGTGTGACCAACCCAAGTGCTCTCTGTGATGAAATGACTGGCTCTGAGGACAAGGCAGAGTAGCAGGCATCACTTACCTCAATTTTAGCAAGGCTTTCCACACTGTCTACCACAATAAGCTTGAATTTAAGCTGGAACATTATGGTTTCAGTGGGCGGACGTCCAGATCAGTAAATCACTGGGTGGATGATTTGGTTTCAGAGGGAGCCCTTACAGCCATCCGGGCTGGGCACAATCTGGCTGGGGAGCACCTAAGTAGAAAAAGCCCTGGGATCCTGGTGGTCAGTGAGCTCAGCACAAGCCAGCAGTGTACTTTGACAGCAGAGACAGCCATAGCTTCCTGGGCTGTATGAGCGGGAGGACAGTCAGGAGCTCAAAGACAGCAATTATCATCTTTCTACTTATTAGGTCACATATTTAACACAAAACAGGCATCAATTACCAGGAGCAAGTCAGCAGAAGGCCACCAAGACGGTCAGGGGCTGAAGCACTTGCCCTGTGAAAAGAGGTTGAGGAACCAAGACTTGTTTAATCTGGACAGCTTCAGGGCTGTAACATCAGCCCCTCAGTGCCTACAAGGTGGTTATGAGCCAGGCTCTTCATAGTGGCGCGCAGTAACAGAGTAAGGGACAACAAGCAGAAGTTGAAAGAAGAGGTTTTCAGACCAGCTGTGTGGAGAAACTGTTTCCCCATGAGGGCAGACAAACAGCATAACATGGGCCCAGACATATGATGCCTTGCAGTTTTTCAAGACCCAGCTGGATAAAGTCCCTAGCAAACAAGCTTGATCCCATAGCTGTCCCTTGAGCAGAGAGATGGACTAGTGATCCTGTGATTTATCATGCCATTGTCCCTTGCCATAAATTCCCACGGTAGCAGCAGGCTACCAAGACCAGACTGCCATTGCACTTGTTACCCTTCATCAGAGCAAGAACTAAGCACCTACTTGGTTCCTTTCTGTCACCCCTTCAAAAGCACCTCTGCTACAAACAATCAAGCCGTAGATTGGACTTTAAGGTGAAGAAATACTTTGTAACATTCTCACCTCTGCCTGGATTAGAAATTAAAAAAAAAAAAAAAAACAAAAAAAAACCACCCTAACAAAAACCCAAACAAATAATGCTGTGTTGTTAACACTAGCTTGACTCCAGCTATGCACATGGCAGAGATCTGGCATAGCAGCCTTTCTTACAGCCTGCTCATCCAGGTTACCAGCTGCACCAAAACCCATACTGATGTATCTGTATTGCCATAAGAGCCCCTGCTGGCTAAGTGAAATATATCTATGTGTTCTGCAACTATGCCTTTTGTTGCAATGAACCCACCTACTGCAACCTTGGCCTGGAGAAACTGTGCCAGACTTAAACGCACAAGTCTTCTGTGCAACAGGCTCCTGCAGTCTTTCCTCACATGCATTGGTCTAAAGTAAAAGATAGGTATATTTCACTCAGAGCACACGATACCCACTTACTTCTTACATTCAACATCTGTTTCCTCTCCTTGCTTTTCCCAGATACAGTGTTAAAACACATCTGTTACTTGCAGTCTTCATTAACTGGGACTTTTCAAGGATGGAATGAATGTTTCTGTTGAATAAATAACTTAAAGGGAAGACCATTCAAAACTTGCAGCCTCAATACAGATAAAGGTTTAAGGTAAGAACTAAACTGGCCCTGGATGCTTGCTATATTTACTCTTTACATGTGATCTATTTGATAGTGAAGAACAGGTAGAAGGATGGTTGGCCTGCCTTGACAGCAGAAGTGCAGCTTTTAATCATACAAGAGGGCACCAGCACTCCTTCCATTGTATGGTTACACAAAGGGAAGCCATGGATGCTATTACATTACCCAAAAGAAAATGATGTAGAAACATGCCATTCCCTTCACATTCACAACTATATATTTTAGTTTTTGCATAAAATAAAAAAACTTCATGCGCTCAAAATCTGCACGAGATAAAACAGTAACACCAAGTAATCCATCTGGAATCCAGCCCATTAGGAAAGCTCATGTCAGGATTACCAAATTAGACATGACAGAAAAATCTTCTAGAAAATACATACATGGATGACCAACTTCTAGAAGCTTTTGTTAGCCCCGCAGACAACTCCTCCTATAGGCCTTTCCTTATCTCACCCAGCAAATGGATGCTATTAAATACACCAATTTCTTTCAGCAGGCTATGCGAACAGAAGTACACACAGTTAATTAATACTACAGTAATTTCTTTGATCTTCCAATGAAAATGAAATTTAAAAGTCATACTATTTCAGCCTAGAAGCTTAGAGTTAAAAAGCTTGGGAACTCATCCGGGACTTTGAATCCAAGAATCATTCAGCTGATGTCATTAAAAGAGCTGAATTAGACTTGTAATTATTCCCTTATGAGCTCTGTTGTCTATCTGAGAAAGAAGGGTACACATTTCTGTCCTAATCTATTTTGGTGAAAAAATAGAAGCGTTAGAGACAAAAGCAACTTAGTTTTACTGTGCATCTGATAGAATACCAGAAAATAAGTGTCAATAGTGAACAGCATCCCTGACAGTCAATAGGAACAGTACTTCTGTTTACATTGCATGACAGTTTCCTAGATATCCTCCAGATAAATCCTATCTCCAGAGTTACACCGCTGCTTATTGCAGTAACACTTCATTAACATGCAAATGCTTGACAGTTATTGAGCTTAAGTACATCTGCATATTTATAAACAACCATTTCAAACCACATCCCCATTTAAGGAAACCATTTAATGACACTGAACCTAAATTCTCTCTCATACCCATTGAAAAATATACTGCAGCTAGATTCACTCACTTTTTATTTATATGGTACTTTTTAAAATACTATTTACACAGGTAGGACAAAAATGCCTTAATCATTTTTTTCCTTAGGTTTTGTTCATTCATCGTGGCAATCACTTTTTTTTTTTTTCTTTAACCTATTTCTTCATTGAAAAGGCAAAAAAACCCACAAAGAATGAATGACACTTTGGAAAACAAAACAAGGTAAACTTACAGCAATGAAAAACAAACACCCGTTAACCCATATTTAAACAGAAATATGTAAAATATTTCACTTCTGTATTTTCAAAGCAAAGGCTTAAGAAGCACTAGACAAACAATGTACAGGGTGAAAATTTGCCCCAAAATGTACAGATTTAATTGTTTTGCTCATGACAGTAATTCTGCACACCTTAAGATGACTTCTATTTGTTCTCCAGTGTCACATCCTGGAAAGCACATACAAAAGCCATCATAGGCACTGATGCTTCTAGTAGCACATTCTACCCAAACCACCAGGAGCTTTTAGCATGGAATATCACAAATGAATTTGGATTTCTCCAAAATTTTCATGAAAATTGTATTTAAAGACTTAAGGGGAAAAAAAAAAAAAAAAAAAAAAAAAAAAGCTGCTTTTTTTTGGTTGCCTTTTTTTTTTTTTATGGACAAAAAGATATCAAAAGCAAAAGGATACAAACAGTTATTCTTTAATAACAATGTTTTGGGAAACTTTTTTTTCCCCTACTGCTTGAAGGCCAATGTAAGAGCACATTAATGTAGAAAAGAATGGGAGCAGCTGTATCAGGTAAAGGGGTAGTTAAGAGGATTGCACTCAGTCATCCTAGAGAAGCAGAGTCATTTCTGATTCCCACCCTTTTCTTCCTTGGCACACCAGAGTAAGAATTGCATATCCTTCTTCAACGACCTTTTAAGATGCGTCGCATTTTTATCTGGGGTGGGTGGGAAAGAAGTTGCCAATTTATATAAGTTACCAGTGGTTTTCTTCAAATCTATGGGACTTTGTCCAAGTGAAAAGCAATTCAAGTTACACACACACATTCATAGGTAAAATGTAAAATACCTTATCTTAAAGCATGCAGTGTTCTTGTGGGACATAGTCTGTAACCTTCGGCATAGTACAATTCAGGATTATTTATTTTGCTGTGCAAATGCCAATCTTTAACTCTATGAGCCTCTTTCCTTATTGCTATCAATCTGGGTAGCAACCAAACACAAACCTACACCTAGTCAGCCATGAAGTATCAGAGAAACCTACATGGTCAGTTTGTGCACATGAACTGTAAAACTTGGATTCAATATTTCATTATGGACAAAGATAGCATAAGCTGTACTTGCAGGTTTAAAAGAAATACAAGGCTGAAAGCAAAACACCTGTTCATTTGAGACCTCATCCAGAAGACCCCTGCTACACAGATTATATAAAAAGCTTTGTTGCGTCTCTTGCTTGCTGGCCCACTATCTACACAAACAATTTTAAGAACATTGGTGATGAGGAGAAACTGAAATATCTGAAATATTAGTACAATATCCAAAAGTGTTACATAGATACCACAGTAAAATACAGAAGCATAACCATTCCCAGTTTCATTTTGGTCATATTTTGTTGTACGTATCATTATATCAGAGTCAAGTATGTTCTCTTCTCTTTGGAGTTTTGTAAGGCACATCAAAGCAACAAGCAGTGAAGTTGGAACAGAGAAGGTATGTCATAACAGCTACTAGTGCACAAAAGAAGAAAATAACTTCCAAGGACAAAACCACAACCATTTCAGAAACTGAAGCTAAGAATTCATGGTGGTGCTTTTTTTGTTGGTGGTCTTTTGGCTTGGTTTTTTTTTTAGGTTAAGTAAACACTCAATAAACCAAAAAACGTCACCTATGAACAAAATTCTAGACAGCATTTATTAAAAATTAATAGTTTTCATTTGCAGAAGCTAAATTTGCCTGTATATTTCCCATTCTAAGTGAAAGAAATGTTACAGTAAAAATAACTACTAAAGCCATGCAGGCACTCATATTTTCAACTACGCATGTGACACATCAAATTATATGATAATTTCATATATAATTCACATTACATACTGTAATAATTCTCAAGATAAAATAAACAAGTTGAGACTATTTTATATGAAGATGTCTGCATTTCTTTTGTGTATGTTAATACAAGCCTCATGCTCTCCCCACACTTTGGATTCAGGTTTCCAAGCCTTCAACAAAACTAAAACAGGAATGCACAAACTAGGACTACATTGCCATGCTCCCATTTCCTAAAATTTGGTGCCATTATAGCATGCAAAGACTGAAGGTAGCATTTTCAAAATTCCCAATACCTGTTAGCTTTTAAGATCTTTCTAGAGAACCAAGTTCAGAATCGTTTGTCTTACTGTAAGTGACGCTGTGTAGCACTTTGGCATGACTTTCGGGCATTATTGTACCAGTGATGATACAGCTGATCAAACACAGACCGTTTGGAGGGAATATACTAATGACAACTCATCATCAGGGCACTTTAACCTTATGACAACTTACTAGTATGATAAGCGAGTGAGCTGGTTCTTGCACAGCCCTTACATGATGCTTACCTTTTCATCCCAGCTGCAGAATGAGTGACGTATTGCTTACATAAAACTTAGTATCATGAGAAATTACAACTTCACAGAAGCAATAAACATATTACACCAAAATGAAATTAACAAAATGGTTTAGGAGATATGATATCACATCACTGAAATCACCGCTGAGTTTCTTCTCTCTGCATCTTTGTGTGTGCTACAACTGAGCCCTGTTGCATAATTTTCTCTAATTTACTGAACAGATAGAAAAAAAGACAACTCTCCCTCTTGCAGATGGGACATACTCTCACCTCTCAGTCATGTAATGACATGTGCCCAGTATGAGGGAAAAAGAAAGGAGTCTGAATGAATTTTTTGAAGTATATCATGATTAAAACAACTTATGATTTAAGAGTGCCAGGTGGGGAAATGCTTTGGAGCAGTTTCTTCTAACAGAGGCTGAGTTATATCTGCTTCTTTCAAGCTTCACCACTTTGCTTAAGGTTGTTATCAAGGCTTTGGAAGACAGATAAAGTTCAAGAAAGCAAAATATCTCCTCTAAAGAAATACTCCATCACTTTTTCTTTTGATCTTAAGTGTTAGTCAAAGTTTAGGGTCTTTGAAAAGTGCTCTGAAAAAACTAAAATCCGTATTGACAAAGCTAGCTTTGAAGACCACTGTGTAAACAATCTCATTTTAAAAATGAGCTCTACCACTTCTTCAGAATAATTTCTGTTACTGAACACCGTGAAAAAGAAATAAGTGATTACATAAGGCAAGCACAGGAATCTGAAATACAGACAGCAGGTCAGACCCAAGGCATATCTGTAAATCCTGCCATCAAGATGGAGAGCTCAGGACCCAGTGCAACTCAAGCAAGCTCAGTCTTTCCTTCTACCCCACCCTGCCACAACTGATGTTTGTGGCCAGCATACTCTTGCTAGGATAACACAGCTGATTATTGTCTACTACATGCAGAAAACACTGAACATGCTAGCAACATGCCATTTTAAAGAAAATCAAAATCTTCGTACACTTTCTAAGCCTCGTACAAAACCAATACTATTATCCAAAACAGCATCCCCGATTACCAAGTGGACCAGATATTTTTAGTTACCATGATCCAGCTGCCAGCAAAATTACACTTCTTGGGCTGAAATTTTCCTTTCCTATAAACATAAACTTTAGTCTTCACAAAAAATGAATTGAAGAATACACACTGTAAAATCCTGGTGGCCTTTCCTTTGGGAAGTTTTAGAGCACACTTGCGTTGGATCTGGAACTGGCAATGCATCAAAGAAAGTTCTGTCAGTTGTTAACGTGCCTGCTTTATCTTTTTTTAATTTTTTTAACTAAGCTTTTTCCCAAATCTCTCTACCTGGTAGAAAATCTTTGTGCACACACCTTACAAAAATAACTTAATTTCAATACGTAAGTTCTCTAAGTTTATGCTAAGAGGGATTCTCTTGCGATTGCATCTGAAAAGGTTAGGTTATACAGGATCTCTCTGCTCCTCAACTGATAAAGTACCTCAGAGAATTGCAGGACAAAATTAATTATTTTGCCCCCATGCCAGGGCTGGAACAGCATACAGTTAATGCAACTTGCTGATATACTGCATAAAGAGAAAACAAAAATCAAACAGCTTGTCAGTTTAAAGAGTACTCTGTGTTTAAGGGGAAGGAGAGGTGAGAAGGGAAGCTTATATAGATGAGGCAAAGAAACTACAGAGAAAAGATGCAAGCATTTAACTAAAATATGTACCATAATGCCTACATACAACATGCCAACAAAAATTAGAAGACCAGTGTTGATTCCAGCATCAAACTTTTCAGTGTTACATTTTTACAATTTAATAATACTCTTTTCAAATATGCTTTTCATGCACCCAAGATGATTATTTAAACAGAGATGAACTTTTATCAAGAAAAAATTAGAAATTTTCTTTAAACTCTGATCCCAGCTGCTTGATGTGATCCAAGCAGTTGAACACCTGAAGCTTGTACAAGCTTGCACAAGCTTGCACAGAACCAGAAGTCCTTCTGCATATTATAGGGTACACTTTATGAGAGCTATGTGGCCAGGTGTTGAAGATTGAGTTTCACATTTGGGTTTGACCTTAGTGAATTTTGTAATTTTAAGGTGATATGTCTGAAGATATTTGCTTCTGTATTCAAAGGCAGTATGAATATAGGGGAAATGATCCCCTGCTATAAGGAAGGTAAATTCCCCAATCATTTTTAACTGTTTTGCTTTACCAATAAAATCAGGAGTTTTGACTTGGTAAGAAAGAGGTTTCTTCAGAGAAAGGCAAAGCTGTGTCTTTAGTAAATCAAAAGAGACTCAGACACTTGTCATTCTCCCAAACTGCAGATGATTAGGAGACCAAAGACAAGAAGCATAAGCAGGGCTTAGCATTTTTTTGTGTGTGTGGGGGGGGATGTTTTGTTTTTGTTTTGGGTTTTTTTTTTGTTTTGTTTTAAAGACCTTCTCATATGTCAGACATGTGTATTATGCACATCCAGCAAGGGACAAAGATCAGAAATTTAAAGGAGCTGTTTGTGATTTTGGATGGGATGTGGCACACAGATGAAAGAGCAAACATTTTTCCCCTTGGTTTAATGCTAGCACTAGATTCCTAAATTAAGCCCAGCAGGAAATAAACATCCACCACAGATTTCAAAAGATATCTCACATCTTTGTATTAAAACGTGTTATTTTAAGAGTCCCAAATGCTGCATATCTGATTTTTATTAAGCCCAGAGCCAACATAGGAAGTTATTTCATTTATTTTAAAAGAATGTAGAAAATATTAGTGGACAATGGGATGTAAATTGCAGGAAGCCAAAAGAAAATTGAAGAGTAGGAGATAATGGGCTTGATGCTATCACCTACAAGAATACAGAGGCCACAGGCTTCAAAAAATTACTTTGATAGATTTGAGAGTTTGCTCAGACTAAAGAACATGAGGTTAGTGGATTTTCCCAGGGAGTGGAAGAACAGTCTTATTTTTTAGTTTTCTAAACAGACTGGGGTGATGTTTCTAATATGCACTTCTGATTTCCAGCAACACCAAAGAGCTATAACATTGCATTACCATGGAGGACAAAATCAGACATCACCTCGCACATACTATACATATTTCATGTGATTTTTAGTGAGAAGAACAAGAATTCTAGATCCATATGCAAATGCAGTTAAAGCGTCCAACCCTGAAAATTCTTTTCTTCCAACACTCCATCTTTTTTAATACAAAATGTAGAAGCACAGGATAGGATTTTGCCCAGCTCAGTCACAATACACTGAGCTTTTATTTTGGAGGCTGCTGATTTTTTTACTTCTTCTTCGTTCCCACTGACTTTGATGATGCTTGGGGATTAAAACAAGGCGCAAGCAGTTCCCATGAGATGAAAGACATAACTGCAAAGGACACTTAGAAGATTAAAAAAAAAAAAAAAAGGCTTCTTGGGGTTTGAGATGCTGTTATGTATTTATTTAAAGAAACACTCCCTTCAAGGGGCCTAGACTTCAATATTTTAAATAAGTTTCTGTGTCTATTAGCTCTAGTTGGAAATAAAACATAGATTATTTTTAATTGCCAAGCTGATGAATATTATAACAATGCATTCTCAAGTAAGGCTAAATGTATTATTACAGACAGAAAGAGTAGTTCCAAGTTCTTCTGTAAGAAGTACCAGTTTCGTTCTAATTTATGGCCAATTATAATCCCAGCCACCCTTACCCCAGTGATACCAGTTTGAAAATGGTCCATATATCTCTCTTCCATCAGCTGCCTCCTGGTTGGGCACAGAGGCAGTCCTTGCAATGGCAAGTCCTGAGCAGAGGTTCAAGATTCAGCCAAGCTCTCAGGCCAACCAGAGTAAAGACCCAATAGGCTCTCACATCTCTCAGAAAGGACTAATTTATCTTCCTCCTCTATCCAGTCCATTATATCACAACATTTTTAGTGACAGGCTTGCCTAATTCTCCTGTAATTAGCCAAGACAATGAAAGATTATTGGGTGAAGAGATGAGGCAGGGAAGATGGGGTAAAAGAAAAAGGGGAGAGGAAGCAAAGAGGGGAAAAGAAAATATTTTCTTTTGTGAAGTGCGCTAAATACAGAACACAGAAGTGCTTTTGACAGCAGTCAGAATTTTGCATGTGTGAATGAACTTTCTCACACTCTTGGGTCAGCCAAGCAAAAGGAGAAAAGAGACCTTTGGTTTCTGTTCCTGGTAACACTTCTGCATGCAATGCAAGCCAAGTTGGTTTATGTTTCCGTTCATGCAGGCCTAGAATAAGCACATAGTAGCTTACATGCATCTTTCACATTATGGCTAAGATTAATTCATTATTTATAACGTTCTTTGAGATCCCTGGGTATAAAATGCAAGTCAGTGGTTTCTAACTCAGGCCCTGATTTGCATCAAAAGATAAAGGTGTACGCACCACTTCAGGTACCTAAATTCACCGCCTTCTGTGTCTGAGTTTCAGATCCCATCATACGATGTGTCCAACACCGCCAAGCTTTTGGCTAAGAGATTGATGAAGTACTGGATTCACTATGAACTCAGATTAAAAATTATGCATGGCCCTAAGAAAATGCTGCAGAGACTTGAGTAAATGTCAGTTAATGTCCAAAACTCAGCTGCTATAGAAGGCCAGTGAAAGTACACTTGAAACTCCCTAAGATACATCAGCCTTCAAATTTGGGCCATCTTGGCAAAAGGTTAGTTCATCATTTGCAAGTTTACTATTTACTGCAGAATAAAAAACACAGAAAAGGTCTGTTAATCATTCTTTACCACCTTTGGAATCCAAGAAAGTCTTGTCTTTTTATTACATTTCTCAGCTATCTAATGTATTTAAGGTCAACATTTCCCCGCAATCCTAAAATGCAGATTTATTCTTTTATATTGGATCCTGCCTGCATTTGCTTCCAATCACTCAGGTATTCTGCAGTGCTTTTGATCCAAATTTGCCTTCATTCTGATGTACCAGCATTTTGTCAAATTGTTCCAGAAGTGTCAGATACAAAATTGCTTTTCAAACAGTATATGTTTTTATTTTTAAACATGGATGTGCCATAACTGCTATTTATCATACTTAGTGGTATCATATCAGGATGGGCTGTGGCTAACTCATGGACATGTTTGTGCTCAGTGGTTTTACACTTTAATTGTGAAGCCAAAGAAGGAAAGACCATGGGGACAGAAGACACAAAAGAAGAAAAATTATCTGCTTGTTAGTTTTGTGAGGTCACAACAGTGATTCTTGATTCACGTATTTCACACAAATACAAAACATTCTTAAAGCACATCTACACCTGAGCATATGATTGTTCCAAATTGTTTTTAATTATCAGACAGCTTACTTCTCTAAACAGAAAGGATGTCTTAAAACAGAAAAATTTATTTACAAACTTCATTGCAAATGCCAGTAAATTCTGAAGGGACAGTAGTGTCAAGAAAAAGCTATAAAACTCAGTCTGCACCCAAATGGACATGACCCAAAGACGTTATGGCGTGGTTAGACTTCAGTAGTTCTGAAAAACTAGACACTAACATACTTTCTTCCAGCTACAGAGTTCTCCCTAAGTGCCTTAATACTGGTCATGATCTCATGAACAGCTTCATGGAAGCACCCCAATGCTATCATAATGACAATGGATGTCAGTGACCACTCAAGTCACATTTTGGAGTCATTAACCACTGCAATCATAGAACCACAAAATGGTTAGGGCTGGAAAAGACCTTAAGATCATCTAGTTCTAACCCCCCTACCATGGAATGCCTAACCATATCTTGTTAAACACGTACATTAAAATGTAGCACAGTATTTTCACTGATAAAACCCAGGAAGCTCTCAGACACATTATGGCTAAGTCAAGTCAAACCAACAGCTTAGTACCTTGGTATCTTTTTAAAACAAATTTCATCTTTAAGGACAGAAAAACAATCTGAAGACTATTTGCTTCAAGAGGAAAAGATGAAGCCCTCAATGTTAAACTATAAATCACCATTCTGCAAGAGCTACTTCAAAAAGTTAAAAGGTTTAGACAACAGCAAATGTAAATCACAATTGTTTTCATGGAAATTGTGGTTTATATGTAATGCTGCACTGTCAGTAGCTTTACTGTCACTAGGAGCAATGAAATGCAAGTAGTTTGGTATAATTACCTCAATGCATTCAGTATTTTAAGTTGATCAAATTACATGAATTGATTTTTAAAGATTCAGCTTGGGAAAGTGGGAAAGGGATGCCTGGGAAAAAAAACATCAGTTTAATCTGCAGAATAATATTGATTAGATGTTATGGATGGCTTATGCTCTAGGACAATAAAAGATTGCAAGTGACTTCGGTTACTAAAGGAGCTATCAGTCAGCCTGAATTATTGACATATTTTAGTGTAGCATAACTTCAAATATCTCCCTCAGTTGTCTTTTGCACACTCAAAATGCAAACATTCAGAGATATCACCCAAAGATATCATCACAAGGTTGAACACAGGAACAAGCTATTCCAATACCTGCAATTTCACCAAAACCAAACTCATCTTGCAGCTGATATGCAGGGGAAAGTTTAACTCTCTTCTTCCATTAGCTTCTCTTAAAATCATTTCATATCAAAAGATAAATCTAAACTAAAAAACTATATCCAGAGATTGTTCTGCCGTGATCAGAGAGGGTGTTACACCCTTCATTTGATGCTTAAGCACCAATGACCAAAAGCATTCATTGAATGGCAGGGAACTGTGGAAAACAGAATTAAAAGAGAGATTAGAATTCCCAAATACTATTGCATCATTTTAAAGGGAGACCGAACGACTTGAAATCAGGCAATTTAGAAAGCCTAACACACTACTACTTTGTTCCAAAACACACATCATACCTAATATTGAAGATCAGTGGGAGAAAGAAAAAAAAATCAAAGAAAAAAAAGAAACTTTTATCTTTATTTTCCTTTCCAACCATACAATAACATACAATCCCTTAGGATATGATCACAGTCTTTCCACAGGATCCCATTCCCTTTCAATACTTTGAATGGACAGTGAAAATTGAACGAGTGGTAATTAATTATTTGACCTTACTCTTACTATTCAGCATGAAGTCCCATGTCTTGTTTACTGTGTACTATTCAGAGCCTGATTTGAACAATGCATTATTCATTTGCTTGTGGGTTTTCCTACAGTGCTCATCACAACAACATCTGAATGCATTACAAACATGAAGTGATTCATTTTCACATCATCTTTGTGTGATGAAGTGAATGATATCATTGTATGCGCATTACAGATGAGGGGGCATGACATGGGGATATTAAAGCATCTGTTAATTCCAAGTGCGCAAACAGAGGCTTGCAGGAACAAGTTTCTCCAAAATACTTACATCTGTCACACTGAGTCAGCTACAGTAGCACACAGCTCTCAGAGCAAGCCCCTAGAAAATTAGCAGAATCATGATGCCCTGATCGCCTGATAACATTTTGTTTTAAACTGTGTTATACATAAGATGTGATGCAGCAAAAATGTTGACAATGGAACAAAAAAAGTTCTCAGAACAAGCAATTACATTGCAGAGGTATAAAAAGGCAAACAAAAACTCAAACAGCAACAAAGGCACCAAAGAACTATAAGGATTTGGGCCATGCTGCTTTCAGAAAATGTCCATCCTTTATTGAATGGGGTGGTAAACATAGTGACAGCCAGCCAATATGAGACAGTGGTGTGCCCAGGTGGCTAAGAAGACTGAAAGCACCCTGGCCTGTATCAGCAATGTGGCCTGGAGGGCCAGGGAATTTATTGTCCACCTGTACTTATCCCTGGTGAGGCCGCACCTCAAATCCTGTGTTCAGCTTTGGGCTCCTCACTGCAAGAAAGACACTGAGGTGCTGGAAGGGCAATGAAGCTTATGGATGGTCAGCATAACACTACTTTTATGAGGAGCAGCTGAAGGAACTGGGGGTTTTCAGCCTGGAGGAAAGAAGGCTCAGGGAAGACCTTGTCTGCTCCCTACAACTACCTCAAAGGAGGTTGTAGCTTGGTGAGTGTTGGTCTCTTCTCCCAAATAACAAGCAATAGGACAAGAGGAAATGGCCTCAAGTTGTGCCAGGGGAGGCTTAGGCTGCATATTAGAGAAAATTTCTTCACACAAGAGTTTCTTAGCACTGGAAAAGGCTGCCTCAGGAGGTGTTTGAGTCACCATCCTTGAAGGTTTTTAAAAGATGCATAGATGTGGCACTTCAGGGAGTGGTTTAGCGGTGGACTTGGTAGTATTAAGTTAACAGCTGGGCTCAATCCTAAAGGTCTTTTCCAACCTAAATGATTCTATGTTTTGCTGTCTCCACCACTAATAAACCAAGTCTTAGTGGTGTACGTCTTTCATGTTCCTTGGCTAAGTGAGCTGGTATGGTGAAAGGAAGAAGAAATAACATCACATGCTCAGTTCACACCTTAATCGAAGTGGGTAAGATCCCAGAAGCTCAGAAGGGGCAGAACAGAAAGTGGCAGTAGATAGCTGAAGGAGAGCATGCTCTAGGGACCCTCCTCACTGCAAAACTGGGTGTACGCCAAGAAAGCATGCCATGAGAGATCAAAAAAGGTTTGAGACTGTGCATGTTTAAAGCAATATGGTCCACCTGTAATCTTTTTGTTTGATGTAATTCACTCAAATATATCTGAACTCATCTAAAAATAATAGAAAACTTTACATGCTAGTCATGTGTATTTATACAGTTTCTATTGTAACATCTTCTTCCACAGTTTGATCCTGCCTCCAGTATCTAAACCTGAAAAAAACTTACATGCAAACTGTCTGACCTCTTACTTAGCCTTTCAACAAATAGCTGTCCTTGCATAGGGCTTGTCTTTCTTGACTACAAGTGAAAAGAGTTCCCAAGTGTGTTAAACTTTCCTAAGGGGCAAGCATGGAGACAGAGCTTCTGTGGTGGAAAGAAATCCTTTCAGAACTACTGTGCTGCAAAAATAAAGGGGTTTCTGCTTCCATTCCAATATTCACAGTATTTCCATGAGAAATACAGCTGGATATAACCTTATCATAAGCAGGGCAGCACACATGTTGTGTTCAGCATCTGTAGCCGAACAGGCTGCTTGTTGTATTCCAACACTGATCTATTTTTCGGAAGTGACCCAGAATCTGTTCCCAGTTCTGCAAAAGGTCTCTTACAGACTATGAACATATTACTGGAAGATGTCTTCAAAAATCCAATTCCATTGCTGAAACCCAATTCAAATTATACAGCAAGGACAAGTGGTTCCCTCCTTCATTCAGAGTTGCAGTGTCTTTCATTTCTTGATGCCTGGCTTTCCAGGAAGCCTGAGAAAGCCCCTCTGAACTCAGTAATTCCCTTGTGTTGGTGGCAAAGCCACATGCTCATCTAGTTTTTGCAGGACTCCCCATACATAAGGTTCAGGAAAATGGGGCTCATCACCAACTACAGTGAGGCAGCAAAGCTACACGCTCATCTAGTTTTTGCAGGACTCCACATACATAAGGTTCAGGAAAATGGGGCTCATCACCAACTACAGTGAGGCAGCAAAGCTCAGCCTTCTTTCTCATTCCCAAGGTACTGCCACACCAGAATAAGACTGCTTTGGCTTGCGCCTTTCTGAGGAAGACTCCTGAAACCACCTGGAGCATTTTGTCATATAGTTGACAGTGCCAGCGGATGCATATATGACATAAGCCTGAATCGAGGTCTGGCAGGAGGTGTTTTCCCTTCCTAGCAGGCAAAATGACTGTGAGAAAGGGTTGTAAGAAATTGAGCAGGGAGGCACAGAAGCCAGTCTCCTAATGTTCATTTGTTACCATTTGCTTG
This sequence comes from Psittacus erithacus, assembly GCA_009867235.2. Lineage (NCBI taxonomy): Eukaryota > Metazoa > Chordata > Aves > Psittaciformes > Psittacidae > Psittacus > Psittacus erithacus. The sequence goes on along the minus strand of WYDI02032434.1, from coordinate 78,918 downwards.
CCTTCAATGCTTCAATTTCTATCAGTTACCGGTTTTAAAGAAATTGGGTTTAAAATGTTAACCACTTTTGAGTTTACGGGCCATCTGTCAGATTACACTGGTGCCAAACCTGCTGAAGAAGAGACCTTGTGGAACAGAAAAGACCCTTATGGTCCTTTCTGCTCAGGACTTTGACTCACGTCTGCGTCTTAATAATTCATATCACTCATAGTTGCTGTGTCTTCACATATAATGTTTTACCCAGTTTCTCCTCATTACATATTACACTAAACTTAAAGGCAGTTTGACTTTAATAGATCTAAAAAAGAATATTTGCTTGGGGAAATAAACTTATCTTAAAAATTCAGCTCAGCCTGACCTCTCTTCAAGCTTTGGCCTTGATAGGAGACCATGGGGATAGTTCAAAAACTAGTTGCTTTTTATGTTTAACTCTTTCAGGAGCAGAACAAAATTGACATGCATTACCTAAAATTTGCATTTGCTGTTCTTTTATGACCACCTGCATCACAACATTTGCACACAAAATAAGATTGCTTAAAAGTAGCCAAATATCTGGTATGTTGGGATAATTCTTACTTTTGTAAATACTGGGGATAGTTCACTGTTCCACTATATGCTGATGGTCAGCATTTAAAGAATCATTTTCTAATGTAGTCTTACTCTGACAACAGCATTCATTCCTTTTAAAACAAGTATCTTGTATAAATAACATTTACCCTTCAATATGAATGTTTTATGCCTACATTGTTTAGGCTATGGTTTGCATTATTCCATCATATAACAGAAATTAGTTTGTGTTCAGTGGGATAACTACTATGTAGATATAGGAACATAAAACTTTTCTTTGTGTCTTCTACAATTAAAAATTTGTATTTACAAAAAAATTGAATATTTCTTTTCTACTTTTTCATTTAAACTGATACCTAAGAAAACAATTTCTATACTGGGTTATTAATTGAAAAAATGTTAGGCAATTAAAATATTATAAGTAATATCCTATGATTTTAAATAAGCTACTTGGAAAATTCTCACATAATACTATGTCAATATATATCTTAGGTGTTACTAAGTTTGACTATACTAATCCTAAAATTGCATTTTAACATGGAACATAGGTCCCATGGCTATTAGAGACTGAGAGCACTGCAGAAACTTTACTCTTTCCCTTCCCCTCGTCAGCTGCAAGATGATCACTCTAATGGCTCCCTTAGGCTGGGTTCAAGAATCAACATCAACATACCATAGGAAGGGCTGCAAAACTTGATACTTCCTTTTGTAGCCTATTTCCCTCTGGCCAAACTGCAGAGCTTTCACATGCGGGGGGAGAGAGGGAGGATAAAAAAGGAGACTTTTAGAAGTATGCCTGCCTTACACAATAACTAAAATGAATTGCCATTGTCCCACAGTACAGAAAAACACCTCCTTGTCCATCACAAGTTGCAAGACTGTGGCCCTATTGAGTAAGTCTCTGGAGGAAGATCCTTTACATTATTGTGAATGTCTAGTAACACTACTAATCCACGAACATTCAAGCCACACCAAGAAAACGGGAATGAGATTGGTTTGAATATCTTACCTTTGTAAAAATACATTTATGGATTTTTTTTTAATTCTCTGTCTTCTGGAGCTACAAAAGAAGATTCAGTCTTATTGTCAACCTTCCTCCCTTCCCCTATGACTGGAAGTGATCAAAAGAAACTTTGATTTTTTGAAACAAGGAGTAACATGATTTCTCAGAATTATTCTTCTCCAGAAGCAAAGATCACAACTATCACCCAGTATCTAGACACTCTAGTCCTAGACTGAAGCTGTATTAAGTGCTTCTGCAAAATACTTGCTTCATATTTTAAATTAAATTTTTTTCTAAGCCAGTCAATGTCTGATTAGAAAAAAAGCTGGAAATATGCCAGGTGCTCTATTCAAAACACCTTGAAACAAACTGCATTGCTGTCTATATTTGGAAACCATTAAAAAAGTTGCAAAACTAAAACCATATACATGCAAAATATATGCTCAGCCTTCATTGTTTTCAAAGGAAACAAGTACAGATAAACTACAAGGATAACATATGGTTTGGCTATGAATGTGGTTTGCATCTGTTACTGGTTAACTAGTTCAAACTTTACCCACAGTTAAGTTTCAAGATGCAGGGACATGAGTGAAATAAACGAACCGTATTTTAGATCACTGTACAGACCTAAAAGTCCCCAAATCCAACTGTTAGGTCCTTCACCCTTGCAGAAGCACCTTTCTTGGTTGGAGCACTTCTCAGTGGAGTAGGCAGAGCAACACTGTCAGGCAAGCTGGGTCTTTATCCCAGCTCTCACCAGTTTGCTCTTACCTGAAGTCACTCACCTAGACACAAAATATCAGTTGTGTAACCAGGAAAACACACTCGATGGCACAGACTTGCCTAACTCCTATACCCAAAACCACAAGACAAGACTGACTGTGCTTCTTGACCTAGTCATTATTTGTTCCCAGTAGTCACAATGAGCTTCATGTACACACCTTTCATAATCAGCAAACAGAATTTTCCCAAACTAGTCCCCCTACTTTTCAGTTTAATGTAAAATAGTGTTTTCTTTTTGGTTTTTGGGTTATTTCTTTTTTTTTCCCCCAGAAAAAAAATGAGCCCATTTATTTTATCAGCATTATGAAGGTGAAAAAAATAACACTGTGTTAAACTTTCAAAATGGTTTTATAGCCTAAACCTTAGCTACTTCTTCTTATTTTAGCCAGGAAGTGAAAGCTATACCAAAAAAAAAAAAAAAAAGAAAAAAAAGAAAAGGAAAAAGTAAGGGCAGGCTGGAGACTCTCCAGAGAAGGGCCACAAAGATGATCAAAGGACAGGGAAGCCTGCCATGTGAGGAAGGGCTGAGAGAGCTGGGTTTGCTCAACCTCAAGAAAAAGAGGCTCAGGGAGACCTTATCATCGTGTTCCGGTACTTAAAGGGTGGCTGCAAAGAAGATGGATGCTCCCTTTTTACAAGGAGTCACACGTTAAAAATAAAGGGTAATGTGTACAAGTTACTTCTGGGGTGATTCCAATTGGACATAAGAAGAAAATTTTTCACACTGAGAACAATCAGCCATTGGAACAATTTTCCCAGGGAAGTGGTGGAATCCCCAGTGTAGGGGTCTTTGAAGATTAAGCTGGACAGGAGGCTAGTCTAGGTCAGGTTTTGCCATGAAAGGTTGGACCAGGTGATCTTTGAGGTCCCTTCCAACCTAGGGATTCTGATTTTAACATTAATTCATACTCAGCTAAGGACATGCTTGCTACCTAGTCACAGGATTAGTCTGTGTGTGTTATAATGCCATAGCTTTACACCTCCAGAACTTAGTTTTAGATTTTCAGCATATATAAAATAATAGCTATAAAATAGCAGTAAGACAGAACCAAAACAATGTCTCATAATGATCACCTGTGATAAAGGCATCTCCTTAAAATCTCATTCATACATGTCTCAATTTTAAAAAGAAAAAGGGAGGTTGATTATAAAAGATACTTCATAGTAAGAGCCACTTATTTATTATTTTTGTAAATGATCTTGGGGCTTTTCAGAGATGTTAATTTTGAAGCCTGGTATTTAACCCTAAGGAAAACTTCTATCAGCTGTGCCAGTTTGTATTGATTGCTGCTAAAAAAAAGAAAAAAAACAGATGGAAAACCAAGTTCCCAGTATTTGCAACAGCATCCTGAGGGGCGGCTTTTACGACACTACCTTTTATTGGTCTCCTTTTACAACAGTACCACTTCTACATTTCAGAATTGCATCAGGCAGCGACTGTAGAAGGTTTCTGGGGGAGGGGGAGGAAGGGGAGGGAAAAAAATTTGAGTCAGTCAACTCTATTGACTCTATTCCCAGTTTTTCCATAGACTCAGTGTGTGCTTCTTAGAAAGATATTTTAGCTCCATTTCTTATTTTGTTTTCAGTTTCTTGATTTTTTTTCTTCTTTTTCTTTTTTTTTTTTCCTAGATTAATGATTCATATTGACATCAACACTCTCCCCTTTTAAGGAGGAAGCTATTTTCCTCCCACAGTTTTCCTCATGAAGTCTCCCATTTGAGCTATGAAATCCTGTTAAAGTAGGAGGTCATTTAAATAAGACATAAATCAATAGAAAAAAAGACCAACTTCTTTCCTGCACAGGTGTCACTTTTATTTATTTTGCGTGCAAAACCCAGTGATCCTAAGTTCAGAATATTTATACTGCAACTCAATCCCCATGGTCTGTTGACAACTAATATTTTTTTTGTTAAATAGAGCAAAAACCCTTACAGACCCATCAGATCTTGACAGTTTTACAGGACTCCTAGCAAGATTTTCCGGTGATAGACCACCACTGGACTTTGTAGTCTTGTGTTCCTCAATACAGCTTGATGCGAACTCATTTTTGTGCTATACTTCAGTGATACTCTCTGACCCTCAATGAGATCAGATAATTCTGAGCACTGTGGTTGCCAGGAGATCTCCAGGCATACCTGGATCACCTATAAGAGGGAAAGATTTGACTGCAGATGAAACCCATCGCTTACCTGACATAGCCATTAGAATGCCATGTTGCACCACAGCCGAAGCATCACCTACCACTAACTTCCAACATAACCCTCAGTAAGTAAGTCCCCTCCTACCAGACTGTTTTGCTGCATTCATAGATTATGAAGGCTCAACAGTGTTAGCAATAGGGAGTCAGAGACACAGTGGACAAACTAATTGGGATTAAAAAAAACAAACTTACATGTCTCCCAGAACTGAGCAAGTATGAGGAGGCATCGAGTCACAGATGTGCCTGCTGTGTGTAATGCACTGTAAAATATGCAGCCTGATGAGGAAGAGGAGAGGAGGAACACAAAGTTCCAAGTCACAGCAAACAGGCAGGTGTACCTACTAACCTCTTAATGCTGCTTCTTACTGCTTCAGTCAAGAGCAAGGTATTTGTCCCACGGTGTTCTCAGTCTTTGATCTGAACAGAGATAATGTATCATTTGCACAACTAAGCTATTTCCTCTCCTTTTGCTTGCTCCTTCCCTTCCAGCAAATCAAATTCTATCAACCCTATAGTACATATCCTATTCCACTTAGAAGGACACATATCTATATAGATGCAATGTTTATTCAAACTCTCAGCAGTAAGCTTCAGACGAAAATGGTAAAAAGAGAATACTGGCAGTTGAGCATCATTTTCTTAAAAAAAAAAAAATTAAAAAAAATAAAAAATAAAAAAGCATCTTTCCTTGAAGATAATCTTGTTTGTAACAAAAAAACTCAGTGACAGTCCAGGTACCAGAAAGGTCTCCCTTGCTGTTCTTTGCAGCTGTGGTGCCTATAGCAGGGCTACAGCAGAACCACAGTAGCAAGAGAATTCTGCTCTCCTTGCACTTCAAAATGCTTTACAGACTCAGAATTAAGGTGATGGATTAACAGAATGGTTTCCTCACAGAAAGTGAAAAGACACACCAAGTATTCAAGAATACATCACAAATATACTAACTGTAAGATGAATAAAATAACAATGCTCATATCCAGTACTGAAAATTCTACCCTTATTCCAAAGCAACATATTTCTGCCAAAATCGTGAATCTAAGCAGTACTTCCTGAAGTATCATTAATATGCTTCTATACAGTAGCATAGGAAATGAATCATATCTGGTCTGCATAGAAGGCTCTAAAATATGCACATATTTATCAGTCTCGTCCTACATGCATAATCTACCTTTACAATTTCTGGAAAATACTGATAAACACTGCTTAGGAGACAAGAAATGTACAAAGAAAGAAAAGGAATGAATTTACATGGGAATTTACTGTGTCTGCAGGTCATACAAATGAACCCCATTTTTTCCCACAATTAAATCTGTGGTGTTATCAAGACAATCAGTTTACTTTAAGTTTGTCAACCCAATATACAAATTTCCTTTTGTGCTTAAAATGCCTTTATCAGATAAGATAACTTTTGTTTAAACTGCTATTTTCAGCCTTTGCTTTGGGGGTTTTGAATATACACAGTGAAGTAACTTGAGATTTCCTACCCTGTTTTAAAATGTGTTTCTTCTGTCTGTTTGTATTCTGTAATTTCCTGTCAAATAACCTCACCATAACTAACTTACTTTGCTCCAACCTACTACCTCTTTTTTTTTTTTCAAAGCCATTCCCACTTCCTGAGGATGGTAATAAAACACTGATTACATTCGGCTGTTATCTGCCTTTTCTTCCCCTCCTTCCCTCTCCTCTCACTCCCTTTGTCAAAGCTAGCACTCAGGTTTCAGCTCTTCATGGACTGAGAAAGGCACATAACAGGGAGAGGAAGAAAATCAGACTGCAGGAATCCAGATTCATTAGAGTTTATTGAGTCAATCAGCAGCTGGACCAGAGCTAGACAATTAGGTTGTGTGGCCCCTGAAGTCTGGATGCGTCGTCCTCCTCTCTGAGTCAAGCCAGCTCTGTAGCAGCCACTGTAACACCGGCACACGTCAGCAATATGCCATACTGTCTGGGTGGAAAGAGGAAAAGGCAGGCAGCAACACACTGCTGCTTCAAATCAGTTACAACTAACTGAAAAAAAAAAGTCATTTGGCCGGTTTCCTTTTCATTTAATAATTAAGTTTCTTGTTTTCCCAACTGAATTCTCTCATTGGTGTTCCCTAATTCCTACTAAAAAAATAATAATTGCTAATATATCACCGTATAGATGGTATTCACCTTTCCCCTGAAATTCTTTAACCTCTTCCATTTGTTTTCCACTGCACATTTCTCTTTCAGGCAAGCTTAGTCTCCATTTACCACCCTACCTTCCCACTGCCCCCTTGCTTTCTGCTATCCACAAAAGCCCTACCTATTTCAGCGTTTAATCCTTTCTTCCCTTCCCTTATCTACAAACTTGCTGGGAGCTGAGGCTGAAGCCAACACACTGGCTCCTCTCTTCCAATTCTACACTGGATCACATCCAGCCCAGTTTCCGCTGTTTCCCTTTGAATGAAAATGCTCTCAACACAATAACTCATAATCTCTTCCCAGGCATATATCTCAAGGACTTTCCTCTATACCCCTACTACTTGGCTTTTCTGGTTCTTTTGTTTCTGCTAATCATCATCCTTGCTCTGACATTGCATCCTCAGCAAGGTTTCAAATCAGTCACTCTTTTTCCTGTCAATGATTATTCTGTGTTCGGAGCAGCCCACCATACCAACGGGCATTTCTGAAAGGTCTGGCAAGCTGCTTTTAGGTGATCTCTAGCTTATGACTTTAGCAATCCCTTCTGCATTGATGGTTCAGATGCCATTTCAAGATTGCCAAAGCAGTCTAAGATGATCTAACAAAGACGATGGCAGGAATCCATGGTACAGGACAGCAGAGGAATATAGGCCTGAGATCAAATCAAGCAGCTCATGAAACCATGTTGTCAAACCCATCTTTTCCCTAACATCTGTGTTGCACTTATGCACATGCCTCATTTTTCCTTCTAAATTTTCAGGTTTTCTTTCTGTCACCAACGTAAATTAACTTGCCCTAATACTAAAGGCTTTCCCTACAAAAGCTTCCTCCTTTCCCTACAACCAATGCCAGCACCAGGATTTCAATGCTTACAACAGCAAATTCAAAGTTATTTGTGACACTTCTTTTCCTCCTCCTGAGTATCAAGTCCAGCCGCTCCCTTTCAGCCCCTTTCTTCCAGTCTCTGCAGTTTAAATCTCTCACTCTGTACTTTATCCTAACCAGTTTGATAACATCCTCCTCTAGAGTGTTGAAAAAATACCACTGCCGTCTACCAAAGCATAAAAGGCACAATTGCTGAACTCATCATCCTTTCTCTGTTCAGTAGGAACCCCCTAAATAAACCTTTGAAGCAGTTCCCTAGTATGACATTGCATTTCATATTTTTTTCACTGTCACTTGTTTAACTTTTTTCTGAGGCTTATATACTTTAAACCTTCCCAAACTGACATCATAATCCTCAAGAACCACAATGCCAAGTGGCACGACAACACCAAACTACTCCTGTTCCAGATGACTGACACAATTAAGCACAAGTCAGTGTCCAGAGGTGGACAATGGGCATTGAAGGATTTGTTAAAAATGCTTGCAGTCATACCTTCAATTTCCAAGTAAGCAGTCATAAAGTTAAGCTATTTCTACGCAGTTATGCAGTTCAGGAGCACTGTGATAATCGCGCTTTGCTTCCATCACACTCAAATTTTTCTCTCCTAATGGCCACCACTAGGATTTCTTTTGGGGGATGTGTGGTGGAGTTGGGTCTTTTTACACTGAAGCCACATCTAAATTATGCTTAATCCCTGTACAAGCAGCACCAATACATAGTAGCCCTCCTGCTGTTTGAAAGTTATTTATACAGCTCAAAGTCCTTTTTCTATGTGTCTAGACATTACTTGCTAGCTTCCATTCAGCCTGAATTCTGGCAACTCTTACTTTCACCTTTTCCCTGTAACTTTTTCTCCTTCCTGGAAGACAAAATCCGGACTTCAAAACCTCCTAATTGCTGCAATATTCTGGTCCCCAAGCTCTCCAGTGCACCCGATTTGCCCTGCTAGCAATTTGGCAAACTCAAGTTTGCTATCTTTCAAAGAAAAATTTTAATTAAAGACACACTTTTAATCTTCCTTTCATTTTAATTATATCAATTGCTGATCACTTGATCTGAAGTTACTTCCAATGACCAACTCTTCTATGATCCCATCAATAGCTGCTAAAACCAGGATAGATTTTATCAGTGTGTCCTTTCCTGTTGTGTTTTTGGGTTTTGTGTGGGGTTGTTTTTTTGAGGGTTTTTTTTTGGTGGGGGAGGGAAGAATGACAGCAGGGTAGAGTGATCTTTCACATTGTTACACTGATGGACAGCTGACTACCTTCTTTTTTGCTTCTTCCTGAGCACAATGATTAAGTACTACTTTTCCAAGATTATTACTCTGCTCTGCATCTACTGACCTCTACAACATTTGTCTTCACTGGGATTTTAGATTTCTCTATGCTGTTAACTTGGTAAATATGTACAGACAGAAAAACCTGCATGAATTACAGGTGGAGTAGAGGTAGATTGTTAGGTGCTTTGGAAATAAAGTTGATTTTTTTTAAGGTAGTGGAAAGTAAGGGAATTTAAAGAGAAAAGGGATAAAGGTAAAGGCAATATGATTGGAAGAGCTTTCATAGGAACAATCAAAAGGACTGGGGACAAAAAGGGGAAGCTTAGATTGGATATAAGGAAGAAGTTCTTTACTGTAAGGGTGGTGAGGCACTGGAAGGGGTTGCCCGGGGAAGTTGTGAATGCTCCATCCCTGGCAGTGTTCAAGGCCAGGTTGGACCAAGCCTTGGGTGACATGGTTTAGTGCGATGTGTCCCTGCCCATAGCAGGGGGGTTGGAACTTGATGATCTTAAGGTCCTTTCCAACCCTAACTATTCCATGATTCTATGATTACCAGTACGTGTCAAAACCAGAAAAAGTAAAATGGCAGAGAGAGAATCACAGTGTGATGAGAGATAGGGTAAGAGCTTTGGCAGTACACAGAGATGAGAAATGCCTTTTCTTTCGAAAAGTCCACAATTATCTGAAAGTCAGATTGCTTTTAGCTTCTCCCACAAAAAGTTAAAGTCAAACCAAAGATAACAATGGACAAAATTCCAATCTGTGATGTGCAGAAAAAATGGTGAGATCACCACTAGGAAATATCACATATTTTCTTCAGACTGGATTCAAATACAAACATATCTGACTCATCAGAATAGAAGGTACCAAGAGAGTCAAACTGGCAGAATTATTCCTGACCTGAAAGCCATGCAAAGTATATCCTCCCAGACATACAGAGAGTTACAAGGAAACAAAATGTCACAAGTGTCGGGAAAGTAAGCCTGCTTTAAAAATGCAAAGCATGGTAACTGCTGAAGACAACTAACAGATCCTCTATGTTCTATACATATATCCACGTATATGATTATTTTTCCCCAGTCAATCTTGCCTAGTATGCTACAACTTTCTTCTGACATCCTGCATAACAGATAGGACCATTTGAAACCTCCGTGGAGACTCACTTCTGCCATGCTACAATTCAATGAGTTATATTGGTTTGTCTATAAAGCACATAGACTTTGCATCCAAATACCTGTGGACATCTGACCAAGTGAGTTTCCTATAGGGACACAGCTGCTGAATATTTCTTATATTGGCAACAGTTCATGCAATACCAGATAGAAATATATTTATCAACAGAATAAACACACAGAAGGATTCAGCACTTGCATTCTATAACAAAGCACCCTGTATCACAACAGAGACATCAGCTCAGCACCTAATCCACTTGAAAAAGGAATGAATAATTTTGCATTATTCTAAAGAGAGAATCTCTGTATTTCTCAGTAGAATACATCTATGAGGTCTAAATAAGTTGCCCCCAAAAAGCTGTAGATTATTTCAAATCACTAGCTGTCAGCCAATAGCCTTGATATTGGAAATCCAGTTTCCTGGCTTCCTGCACACTTCCTTGCAGACTTCAGGGTACTGGTTTCTCTCTTATTTGCTTACACTCACTATGATTTCCTTTCTTTTTGCTTCAAGAAAAATTTAAATTTTTTACTACATCTGTAGGAGATGACAAGAGGGATTAACAGTCCCAGAGACTTCACATATGACCTCTTCTTTTATAGGCACCATTTGTCACAGAGGCTCATTAGACTTGTGTTTCCTAAACTTACTTCAGTCAAGGAATGAACTTTTAAGATTGATGAACACTCACAGCAAAGCTGCTTTAAACAAAACCACCCCAGTTTGTAAATAAGAAGTGATTAGAGAAATTCACTGCAGAAATCAGTCACATTAATCAGCTGGTTATAGCAGATTGATGTGCAGCCACTAGAGCTGTCTAAACAATTTTGTTAACCTTTAACAAAAATGTGAAGAAATATGCTGCAAAATGGCTTAGCTCTAAATGGACAGGACATGATTCTTTTAGAAGAAGAGTTAAGTTCCAAGATTTTATTCAGATTTTGCCAGAAAAACTGACCCAAAAAGAACAATTTATAGTTAATCATAGAATTGTTAGGGTTGGAAAGAACCTTAAGATCATTTAGTTCCAACCTCCCTGCCATGGACAGGGACGTCTCACATTAGACCCTGTTGCCCAAGGCTCTGTTCAACCTGGCCATGAATACTGCCAGGGATGAAGCATTCACAGCTTCCTTGGCCAACACATTCCAGTGCCTCACCAAGCTCACAGTAAAGAATTTGTTCCTTATATCTAACCTAAATTTCCCTTGTAAGTTTAAGCCCATTACATCTTGTCACATCACTACAGTCCATGGTGAAAAGTCACTCTCCAGCACCCTTGTAGGTACTGGAAGGCTGCTATGAGGTCTCCTCACAGCCTGCTCTTCTCCAGGCTAAACAGCCCCAATTTTATTAGCTTGTGTTTTTATGGGAGGTGCTCCAGCCCCCAGCGCCTCTCTCCACAAGCTCATTCCAGGCTGTGAACAACTGCCCATGGCAGGACACAGCATATATTCACAGGCAGATTGTGGCTGGGGACTCACCAATGGAGGCTGATATTAAGTAAACATACAGTGAGCACTGTGGCTGCACCGTCAAACAGACAAGATTGGTACCTGTGTTTGCACAGTGCCATCATCTGTAAGGCACCAACTGCACATGTGCCCAGCAGTTGAAATCACTGCTGTTAATAGCCTAAGAAAGAGTGAGATTGTTTAACATCTGCAGTACACACAGATACTAAATCTGAATATAAAACACCCTCCTTCTTCCCAAGACTAACTTAAAAATAACACTTAAAAGAGATATTCTTCCTTTTTATTTTGCTTTCTCATTTTTGAAATTGAAGCACCATTTGATTCATATTGCCAGGTTTTCTTCTACAACCACCAGACATAGAAAGCTGACTCAAAAAGATGAAGAGCAAGAGAAAAGAAATCCAAGAAGCAGTCTTTTATCAGTTTTCTTTTTCCAAGAGCCAGTTTTCAGAGGAACAACAAAGTATACTCTGATAATATCACACGTCAAATACACTATGTCTTACAATACCTAGACTCTGAACTTAACACTTTCAGAAGAGAGCCTCACAAAAATTATCGTGGGCTATTTTTAACTTAATTTTGACCACAACAAACACAAATTCATCTGCTCTGTAGCCAATAAAAACCTATTGTTTTGGATGCATGATGCTAGAAGCAAGCACTAGAGTTTCCAAGGCAGGACATACATGTTACCAAATGCAGGGAATTTAGACAAATTTAAGGAGCTGTCTTTTATTTTAATTTGTATTCATCTGCTTCTAGTACTTATCAACCGTGGTTTACACAGACAGACCACAATTAAGTTTGGAGTCAGCTCTTACTGCAGTATGATACAGATTTGAGACAGTTACAAGCTAGAAGGTGTGTGATAAACTCCACAGAGTTATCATAACATCTCTCTGTTATACTCAGCAGGGACATTTGTTTAAAGTAACAAAAGAATTTCCTGTCAATCCCTCTCACTGGGTAAGCTGCACTTGATCTGTACAGCCAATGAATAATAAATCAATGCAAATTACACCACTTTATCACTAACAACCATTTTCTGGTCAGCTACACCACAGACTACAGTCTCTCCCACAGGGGACAAATAATCCCAGTGACTTAAAATAGGAGTTATTTATAGCCTGCAGGGCAACAATTGCGCTCTAACATGTAATTTGCAACACTGTTTACACTTGAAGTGAATTTGGACCTTGAAATCTTCGGCTACAATGAAGGCACAAGCTGCTTTCATCACCAGTGCATGACTTCAAATTATTTTAGTTGATATTTGAATATGTATCTGTTAGGCAGCTCCCCATGTCCCACAGGAAGTGCCTTCCACTTGACAACTGGGTTACTCATGCCCTGTTCCTTAACTTCCTGTAGCTTACCTGATTAAAAATTTCTGATAGAAACTGCAACTATCTTAAGGTATGAGCTATTGATGATAAAATAAAGCCACATGTTGAGGCTGAAGGCATCTTGAGAGGGGAAGGTTTGTAACTCACTCCCTATTAGCACAGAATAAAACCATTCTTCTTTCAAAAGATGGATGGATTTAGCCCCTCAGTGATGGCAGGCAGCTGTGCAGATCTGGAGAAAGAGACCTCAAGGGCACTTCACAGCCAGTCAGGGTCCCACCTTTTACCAAGAAGATGGATGTTCTTTGTATAACATCATTTTTATGAGCATCTATCCAGAACTCATCATAGAGGAAAACCAAAAGCTAACTTCACCTATTTGAAAGGCTTAGAAGAGCACAGAATAATGCAAGATACTAACATAACAACATGCAAGTTATCCACAGTTTGGTTTTGCCCACAATTGTTCAGCTGTAATGCACAAACTTCAACCTGAAGTAAAACTCTCCTCAAGCAAACATTAACAGACAGCTTTGATGATATGACCACTCATTAACAACAGCAGCTTTCTAACAAACGCAGGAACCAATCATCCAGACATAAACCTGCACTGTGCAATGCTTTGAACACTGTTCAGTGAACGAGCCTTGCATGGGTAATAGCTTATGAAGTCTTGCAAATGTTTGAACCACGCTAAGGGAAACAAACACTAAGCAGCACCCCATCATGACAGCATGCCCAGAAAACACATGGGTCTGAGGAAGGGGAAGGGAGAAGGATGCCTGTGAGCTGCCCTCCAAGCTCGTTAGCTCCCAAACAGCACTCCTACTGAAGGAAAACTCCAGCTTCTGTACAATTGGGCATGAAGGCCAGCTCCCAACAGCACCAGTAGCACAGCTGCCTCCATATTGGCTGCTGTGCAAGGGTAGGTATAACAAGCAGTGAAAAACCTGGCCACCACCCCTCCTGCACTACCCCAAATTAAGCTGACCTCAGCTGCTGCAGGGTTGGGGGTTATCAGGGCACAGATCTCTGCAAGTAAAAGAACACAAACTATAGGTGTCTGGTCAGGCTCATTTTCCTTTGTGACCAAGAAGCTGCTTTCAAAGTCTGGCTCAATTTGCCCCAAAGGCTCCCCAGAGCACTGTATAATAAAGATGATTGAAACACAGACTATGTCAACAGACACTTCCTTTGAGAGAGGTAAACAGGAGGACAGCACCTTGCTCATCAAAAAACAACCAGACATACCTATAGTGCACATAGAGCCAGCAGAGATCCTTTGAGGTATTCTCTTTCCTTTTAGAAAGAAAGCATTTATTACTTTTTCCCAAAATTTAATATTAAAAGAAGAAAATACTGGCAACACCCACAGTGATGTTATGTCAGCTGCTTATGTCAGGTCAAATACGGTGTGACAGGAAGCAGAGGCTCTGCATGAATACAACCCCATCAACTCAATGCAATTCTGCTCCTCCAACTCAAACCCAGAGTTCTAAACAACACTCAATGGAGAGTGCACATCCAGATTCACAGCTTTCTGCCAAGGCTGCCCAAGAGAAAAGCACACTTGTAGAAGGGAAAAGGTAGTTACATGCCAGACTACACCTCTTTTGATAGCTCCCATATGATCAAGTCCTCCTGTCCCAGAAAGGAAATGAATTGGGCATTCTTCCTTGGTCTAGTAGTGGAAAAAGCAGAGAGTAGGGTAACAGATGAATATTTGGAAGGAAGGCATTTTCAGCCATCCAGCTCATAAAAGCAAGCAGAAGACAGTAACCTGGCACAGCACTTGAGCAGCTATCAGGATAGCCAAAGCAAATAAATACAGTGACTGAGGATGTAAAACCTGAGGACCATTGAGAAAACTACTCGTTTTCCAAGTTTATGTTTCTCTACTTGTAAGATCTGCAAAACCAGTCTCAAATGCCTTTATTAAAATGCATATTTCTTAATCTTACCATCAGTGTTAGCAGAGTTCCCAGTTTTTCCCCACTGTGTCAGACCAATGGAAGCAATGAACCAGGGTAAAGGTAACACCAAGGCTGTTTTGAGCCTTGACCAGCAGCTTTCCCCTTCCCTGCCCAGCAAGACATGACTAGAAACTCTTGCAAAGCACGATAGATGTTAGCCTCTCCACTATACAGCATTACTCACATTTTCTCTTAAGCTATTTAGTAATTTTCCTGGTACAAGGTGCCATAGGTGATGCCTTAATGAAATGTATGGAAGATGGGTCATGGCTGCTATAGCCACCTACATGAGAGCCCTTTTTTGTGCTAACTGGCTTCTCTGTGCCTTTCCTCCCATCACCAGAAAGTTTTAACATGATTTAAATTTACAGCAGTTATAACAAACCACTGCTAACTGCAAATTTTAATTAGAGCATTTGCCTCTGGTGTAATGCAGTAATAAGAAAATGGGTGTCTCTGCTTTCTTCTAAGGATCCCTCTATGCAGGCAGGTACAGACAGACCTGAGCTTGCTTTGCTTGTGTTCTGAGCTGGCTCCTGGTTGAAAGCTGTACATCACTTTGTACTGTAAGCATAGTACACCATGCACAAGCAAATAGGCCCTGCTGCTCAACACACCTAAGCTTGCTTAGATGACTGTGAACAGAAATGAGAATTACATCCCTGTAGCAAGGGCAGGGGAAAAAAGATAAATTTTCTTTACATTCAATACTTGCTCACACTTGTCCTAAGAAAAACAAGTTTGCCAGTGTTGTCCTCGTCTTCTCATAGGGGTATGTTTTTAGAGTTTTGCTGGCTTGCTGTTCGTTGTATTTAGGTCATTTGCAAGCATTCAGCTATCATCTGCACAGTGATGATAGCAAGTATAACAGAAGCATAATTTTCAGTGAGGATAAACTACAGTGGGTAGTGGATTATAATAAAGAACCAGTGAAGCCTGGCTGACCCTTATCAGGGTAAACCGGCTCTTGCTAAGGCCTCTAAATTAGGGTTTACCACTTTAGTTTTAATCTCGCAATTTTAGGAAAAAATCACAGTAAAATAATGGAATGTGAGCAGATACATAAAAAAAAAAAGGTGTAAAACCAACATAATATCTATTCTTTTTATCAGGGGTTTTACCAAGGGCCTAACTAGTCAACAATCAAGCCACTAAGACAGCATAATATAAGTAATTTTCTGAAGACACTGGAAATGTTTGTACTGAGCATCCTATACTTCTGTTGTCTGCCAGTGATCTTTTTTTAACCCCCGCTCAGATTCTGTTATTGAAGAGGAAAACAAGAAAAGCCTCAGAACAACAGGGTTCTGAAAAGCAGGCTAAGCAAGGGAGATCTGAGTCCTCTCTAACATCCCAGAACCACATGAAGGCATCCATCTTCAGGCAGGATAACAGACTTTTCTCCTTTCTGTTATTTCACTAGCTGAGCAGGAGCCAGGTGATTTCCAGCTCTAACCTGGGGGCAAGTAGCCTTCCCTACCCTCCCACAGCTTTCCTACCTTGCCAGGAGGCCTGCTTTTCCCAGCAGGCAAGCTACCTAGCAGGAACTACTGACTCTAACCTCCAGCAGGACCCAGCAAGTCCTTCTTCATCCTCATCTGCCACCACCCATCTTTGCAGCAGTGAGTTTGTGGAAGAGCATTGGAGAGCAGACTAGTCCAAAAGGCAGTTTCAGCTGACAGATGACCTCCATCCACAGCGTGGCTATTTGAGTAAGCTGCACAACTTTGCTTTTATGTCTGACTTCTGGAGCCCACCTATCCTGCAGAACACTAAAGAGCTGCCTTTGATCTCTCTTCACTCTCCTGCTTTCAGGCTCAAATTTAGCAAATAGTAACTCATAACACATGGCATCAACTCACTGTTTTGTGCCATCATTACGGGTATGAGGATAAGCATTAAGACAGATATATATTAGGAAGGAAGAACATGTATTACTCCAGTAAATCTATCTATTAATATGAATTAAGGAAACACCCAGAGGAAAAAAAAAAAAGAACAAGAATTCCTTCATCCATGGCAAGACCAAGAGATTATGAACCCTAAATGTCTTTCCCTCTCTTTCCCTAGCCATCAAGACTAGGAGACAGCAGGTCAAGCAACATCATCACAACTTTGCGTGCCGTTGGGCTGATATTAAAAAAAAAAAAAAAAAAAAAAGAAAATGAATGTAACCTGATTTCAGGTGGATCTGAGAGAGTCTTAATATTGAAGTTTGTGTGCCAGCTTTGTAATTATTAAGATCTTAGACCAGCCCTTCTTTCTGAGTACTGGCCTAGATTAGCAAGTCACCTGAAAGTTTACAGTAGGAAAACCAAATGAGTATATTCCTGTAGCTACATGTGTACAGTAATTATGGCGTAGGTAAGCAATAACACATGCCCAAGGCATCGTACTTGGTGAGGCACGAGGCTTACGTGCATATCTAGGTTTATGACTTTAGACTTCAAAGTACCTTATTGCTTAGACAAAATTGGTAACCTACTTCCTTATAAAACACACATAAGTATCTATTGCTATAAAACATACATAGGTGCTGACATAAAGTAAGATTCAAAGTGTAGGTACCGGAACTGTGAAAGGGGAAAGGAGGACCTTGCTTGAAATATTTTCCTATATTGTTTTAAAGTAAGTGCGCTTTAACGTAGCAGGCAAAATAAGCATCACTTAAATTCTAAAATCAACAGACTTTCATATGTATATCCAAAGTCTGGTTAACAGGTAACACTTCAAGCTAGTGTTCCTCTCTGAGAAACAATGTCTTTTCCAATAACCCACACAATTGCTTTCAGACCTCTAATCAATCAAGAAATCTCATCAAAATCATGTGATCAGCAGTGGAGGGCTGACAGTCATGCATGGCAATTTACAACAAAACCCAGTAATAAGCGTTTCCCTTTTACATGGCTTTTCAAAACAGAACCACATTTCACAAAAGTACATTTTTCTGAAGACTGGTTTCTAAATAAATAGCACCAACTTCAAAGTAAATGCTTCTGTGAGGGCTGTTACAACATTCGAGTTCTTACATGATCTTCAAGGCTGCAGTGTGACCTAGGAGGCAGCCATAATGACACACAGACAGTGAATAAAGCACTGATTTAATTATGTTGTTTGATATATGATGACCTCATCCACTGGTGTTTATACTAACATACTGCTTGAAATGCTTTATCGACATATGGAAAGGCAGAGTCTCCAGCCTGAAGAGGTTATAGTCTCAAAGACAGAAACCAGATGAAGGGTGTTCTCTTCCTGTAGCTTATTGTAGATTTTGAAGTTTTGCTCTTTTCTATCATATCTGAAATATGCACTGAATGCTGGAGAGCGGGTTGCTGAATGAGTACTCTAAGCTTGCTGGACAAAATATCTACTGCACGGTTACCTTCTATTACAGAAGGTGACTGTCAGTATGGCAAGTCTATGTTCCTACATACAGTCAACAACAGGAGGATACAAACATTGGTGGGATGGAGGAAAGCTATAGCTGTTTATAACATCTCTACCAAATTCCTTCAGTTTAGGAGACAGCTCATGCCCCAGCAAGAGTTTTGATCCACTGTTTTCTGCTGCTACAGAAGGAGTACTGGGGGACAGAGCCGGTACCACCTTTTAGTTCCTCCAATAAACATTTCCATCAATGTGACTGTGCTTTAACCATCTCCCCTCCAGAAAATTAACAATTGAGGCTCAGAGTTTGATTAAATATATATATATAAATATATATGTCTTATTTGGTACTCCTGATAAAGATTCCCTGAAAAATACGCAGTAAAGTAACTCTTGATGGTGTTAGCACCATTAAAAACTCCATGAGGAACTGATTAGTTCTGTATTCAGCACACCATCTGCCAACCACACAGTAAATAAGGCCATACAAGAAAGAGTGAGAAACAAAACATCAACAACCTACCCACTCATTAAGCATTAGCCATGCTGTGCACTGAATGATATGCAGGCCTTGTGGGGGGAGAGGGGGAAGTATGCAATCCTCTAATTAAAGGCAATCAAAATGAATATTTACCAAGAGAATGAATGAGTAGCTTTAGTTGTAGAATTTTCTAGGCTCTGATGGCTTGGTTTTGCAACCTTGAAGTTCAGCCCTGTTTGGTAATGTAAAGGCCTAACTTAAGGCATTATTTATCTTAATTTTGCTTCTGTACAGGAAACTCACAAAACACATGCAGTTGACACATCATTACCATTCATAGGTACACACGTGTACAAGACCATTGCTTTCACCAAGGCCTATCACAGCAACCAGGCAAAAAGACAGGTTAGAAATGAGGTACCCCAGCTCTATTTTGGTTTAAGATAATTCTACAATAGAAACAGGGCTTCAGTACATCCCCTCTCTCATAATGAGTTTTCTCAGCAACACTAGATTTTAAAACTTCTATTAGAAAAAAAAAAAAGCAAACAAAAAATCCAAGGAGGGCTGCTAGCAAGAATAAAAGATCAAAAGAGTATAAATTAAATACATTATTAGTGGAGAAAATGTATATATGTACACATATGGTTTTGGAAACCTTTAAAATGGTACACAGACGTTAACCTATGAGAGAGCATTTGCCCAGCAGTGGTGAAAAATAGCTGAGAGAGACTTAAAGTAATGTATTTTCATTTTCTTTTCAAATTCTGGTACAAATTCAGCTAATATCACTTTGCATGATCTCATGCCAGGATAGAAGCCAAAAGTTTCACTTGAAATCTTTACAGTTATCAGATCTGGAAAGCTTTTCAATCACTTAACTTTGAGAATCATTAAGGAAAAAAAAAAAAAAACAAAGATAAAAGGCCAGGGGCTTGAAACATTTTTCACTTCATCATACTCTTCCATTTGATGCTAGGTCAGCATCCTTATAGATAGAATGGAATGCTTGCTACACCTGTATTTTGAAAGGTTTTGGGGAAAATTAAAAAGAAAAGAAAAAAAAAAGAAAGAAAATGAATCAATGTACACGGTTAGAAACAGGCACAGGGTAACATGGCCATATGGAGGAGAAGCTCCTTAGCTAGCACAGCCAGTAATGGAAAAGCTCCTAGGCATAAAGAAAGGTTTTGAATACTTGCTTCCAGTGGTGGAAAGCTGCAAATACACGGCCATGTTGCTTTGGTGTCAGCCTCACGAGCACCTGCTCTGCCTATAGAGAGGACAACAATCAGGCAAGCACATACAAGGTAAGTACAATGCTCCCTGAAAGGTCAGGATCGCTACACCTGGAGAAGCTCTACCTTCCATTGTGCCATAACACTGGAGATCCCAGGCCTGCCCATGCTACGGTATAGTCATCAGCGTCTTACCACTACCAAGTGCCTAGGAAAATAGGACAAATTCACAAAGCCCTGAGACTGACCTAGACCAAGGCTGAAGACAATGGCAAGATGTCCAGGATAATACAGTGCCCTGCTGAAAGCAAGCATTATCAACATATTTAAGCAATTGCTAAAATAGGAGACACCCATCCCCATATGATACCACACAGAGACTGCATGAAGACAGATCAAGGTAACAAGTACTTTTCTGGCATATGTTGGGCACCTCCAGACTCATCTTGATAAAACGACAAACACTTCATAAGCACAACTGTAGCCAAAGGAAAAGCAGGCACAAGGTAAAACTGAATACAACCACGAGCACAGAGTACTCTATACTTAGCCAAGCTGATCACTGTTTTGAGACACTATGCCAATTTATGATCTATTAAGGCAGCTTCAGACATGCTCTTGTTTCAGGCAGGAGCCACATCTCACCAAGTGACAGCCCATGTACCAACTACAGGACAAATGCTATTCGTACAAAGCTCAAATCTTTAAAGTATTCACAACCATTTTAATTTTACCCTCAGCAGTGAATATGCAGACCAGCATATAACTAGACTTCTTCATGACTGACTTCAAAATAAAGTTTTAAGACATCGTTTTTTCAAAGCAAGCCAGTATATGAAAGATAGGATAACACAGACCACATTTTTAGAAAGCACCACAAGACAGATGTGGGTTTGTAAGCTCACGGTTATTAAGTTGTGTGAACATAGGCAGCCCTCTCTTCAAAAACCAGAAAATACAGAAAGTACAATCAAAATGTTTCTACTGCTTTCTCACATTTACATTAAGGCATTCTTTGTCTATGCAAGCAAATCTAGTAGCTTTTTCCTGTCCTTTCTGAAGAAAGTTGATTTTTCCCTCCCTCCGATAGGAGCTGCCATTCCTATGATACCAGTAAACAAAAATTAGAAACCTGGAAATCAAATCTTACCACTGTGTCTTTCCTGATGCAGATCCCTGCTTTCCAATTAGCTTTCAAAATTCCCCCTCAAAATACTTGTTTTCTCATTATTGCCTGCACAGTTTTCAACCCTTCGTTCTTATCCTCTTATTAAGAAAGGTCTTATTTCTGGTTCCCCAACTTTGTCTTCCCCTTTTCTCTCTCACCAGCTGCAGAAGAGACTTTTTTGTACCTGCTCTCAAGTACAGCCCACCAAGAAACATCTCTGGATGGAAAAAAAAAGTATCTTTGGTGTACATGGTTCAATAAAAATATTCCCACCCACTTCACACTCTACTGCATCTTTTCATCTTGCTCTTTGTTCTGGAGAAGCCACACAAGTTACTACTCCCATTTGCTTCCCTCCTTCAGCCACTGAGCTCCAGATGCTTTGACACACCACTGACACCCACTTTGCTCTGCTGCCTACCCTTCTCCCCTTTCAAGTGCTGGGACACTCTCCCATCTTACTGCACCCTACTTCACCTTACTATATACCTCCCATTCCCCTCCAGTACACACTTGCACCTCTTCCAGATTTCTGCTTCAGTCAAAACCTCAAACTTAGTCCCTGACACCTCAACACCATTATGTTGTCTTTTCTTCCTACACCATCTGAGGCATTGTTCGTGGGCTGAAGGGTTGTAGGCAGCACAGCAACATCTCAGTTCTGGCCCTCTGAAGCTGACAGAGTCCTGTCCACATCCACCTTTTCCTGTTGTTTTTTTTTATGGCATTGCCTGCCCAAATGTGCACAATGGGAAAACTGAGGAGGTCATCCCAAGCTGCCCGGGGTGGTGCAGCCTCCATTTATGGCACTGCGCACAGTTTAAATAGGCAAAAATTAATCTAATCTACAAGAAGATTTAACTCAGTACAAAGATACTGCTACTACTCTGCCAGTGTTAGAGCTCATTTTTACTAGTTTTTAACTATTTCTTGCTGTGTCACAGCTGGGTGCAAGATCTGTCTGGTTACCAATACCTGAAATCAAAAGCTCATCCTGTTATGCGCTGCTCAGCCTTGATAGCTACACGGGACCACATGTTTTTTCCTGATGGGCTTGTATAGATGCAGAAGTGAGAACCCCTTGCCAAAAGCCAGTGTTCCAACACCTTGTGTACCTAAAGGTGGAATATGCTGGGTACTCCCAAAGTTGGAAGAGATAAGAACGTCAAGATTTAATTTCCATAAAAATAAATAATAATAAGAAGAAATAATAATGTATGCTCTTTTCTAATTATGGCTCCACTTATCTACAGTCAGAGCCAAAGTCAGCCTGAAGTGAACTCCCATCTACCCCCCTATTGCATTTAGCCCCTAGGTTTTTCTCTTCCCATCTGGGGGCAAGGAAGCAGTGAGGGAGGGCAGCAGGGAGATACCAAACCTGGATTTGCAACCACTGGAATTATTTCACGCATCACCTCTACTCTAACATTTCACAAGTAACCCAGATGCAGTATAGACATATCTGGTGCTGATGCTGGCCTGTCTGTTTCACTAACAACTACATACAGGGATCTAATAAAGCTCCACCTTCCGCTCTTGTCTGGTTGCAGGCTCCTTCACAGCTGCTTCAAAAAAGGCTAAGTCAATTTTGTCAGTTCAGATTTCTTTGGCATTGGGCAAAAAGCTTCCAAATATAAAAAGTTCTACATCAAAAAGAGATGGGAGGGTAAGGGAACTTGCAGAAAACTCACACCATGTTTTGTGGGAACCTCCTTGTTACTGAACAGGAATGGAAAATTCTGAAGACTGGCGTTTGTAATTAAGAAGGGTATTATTTTATTTTTACATACTGCTATCTGAATTGTGTCTTCCTGTTTTGACTAAAGACCTTCAGAAGGAAGGACTGAGCTTATTACAAATTATCTCACAATTCACTCACCTGTCTTTCCTGGAGCAGGAAGGAACAGAATCCCCCATTTAAATCCTTCAATCCCATTCACATTCCTGTTTCAAAAGTGTAAATCCTCATGTTGCTCTGTGACTCAAGCCTGAAGTACAGAAAACAGGACAGGAAAATTTAGTAACTTTATGTAATGCACTGATAAAAAAAAAAAAAGAGAACCCAAAGCTATAATAGGTGTTTAAAACAATTAGTTCATGCTATATTGTATCTTGCAGACACTCAAAGGCATTGCTCTAATTCAAGGTTAAGCAACTGTAAAACAACAGGAAACAATGGTTTTCTACAACTACACAGTCCTGTATTTCAGGATTTTTCCTGTTCAGTTACAATAAATCCCAGTTAGGCACCAAAAGCTTTTCAGTTACTGGAAGAAATCCAAAATTTCTGTAAGAGTGCTTTTTTACTGAAAACTTTCTTGAGCAGAAACACAGCTGGAATGCACTTTTAAAACACAGCCTTAGGAAATAAAATTATTGAACTTTCATGCTACAAAAAGTAAGCCAAATTGTGTCAACAGAAGACAAATCCACCTTTGGAAATGTATTTTCTCATTCTTTTCAGCCTCTAGTTTTCAGTGGCTTTTATTTGTTTATTTTACCAAACCAGCTCCAAACGCAGGACAAAGGTGCTGGGCAGTGGCAGGGGGTGATGTCCCTGTAGTGCTGCAGAACCCCGTGGGCAACCTTCCAGCACACCCTTCACATCACGTCTTCTGCAGCTACCTGAAACACACACAGTAACTCCTGCCCATCTTGGAAACACAGACTACAGCAGGATGGCAACTGCAGTTTAACAGCCAAAAGGTAAGACCCAGCTTTAAGTCTTATTAAGTAATAATAATAAAAGATCTAACACAGTATCTAAGATAAACTACAAGAAAACTCCAAGAAAACTCCATATTTGCACATCACTCATGCAAGTATACTGTTGTGAAAATATGTTCTAATGCCATTTATTTCTTATCCCTACATTCATAATTAATTTTTATACAGCATTATTGTAAATATCAGTTTACACATGTGCATTTACATACACATGTGTATATACATGCACGTGTATCATCTGCTTCTGTAACCTTGACAGAAAATCAACATACACAGACATTCCAGCCTGAAATCACAGTTTTAAAGTACACATCTGTAACACTGAACCATGCAGCGTGAACTAAAGACACTGAGGCCTAATAGATTTGTGGCATCCAGAGATTTAACCCATGAACAGCATTAGAGATTCTTCAGCACTCCAAAAGTCAAATAAAAGCTCACTTCTGCAAAACATTCTGAAAATCCTAAGAAGGATAAAAGAAGGGACATTTTGTCAGCAGTAACCTTTTGTTATATGTAAGAATGTTAAGTGCATCTTCGCTTTTTTTGGCACTATGAATAAAACACATTGGAGTTGATTGAAGTTGGGAAAATTTCAAGTCTTAACCACCCAGACAGCAAGATCCTTGTCCAAATTAAAACCTTAAGAATTAAAATAAAAGACATTATGAGCCTTCATGTAAAAACAAAGTGGGAGGAGGGAAGGGTGCTTAACACCTAGTTTCAGTTAAGACTTCACAGCCAAGGCAGTCAATAGTCACCAGCTCATATGGGGAAGTTCCGTAGCACATATGAAGAAACACCCTCAAAAGATACCACCATGGTATATCAGAATGATCCTGTGCTAGGCATTCACTCACAATGCTGTGAGGATTACAGCTGAGGTCACAAGCCTGACAATCTATCAGTTGGAGGTTTATGCAAATAGCTGGCTCAGGAACTTGCAATCAGTTTTTGTATAATCATGATGCATGTACAGTGTAATGTTCTCCATACATGCTGGAAATGTGTCTAGAATAACCGCACAAGGCTCAGAGCTTTGCTTTCACAGACTTCTGGTGGTTCAGTTTATACCTGGAGTTGATACAGCATCTACAAATACAAATCTCTTCCTATTCCAAACTTATCTGATTGTATGTATCTAAACAAACTGCTGCACTTAATTACCTTGATAAGGAATGTACTGCACATTAAACTAGTAATGGAGAAAAATACCCACTGAACTTCATAATTGGAAAGTCCTATCTTCAACACACACAGCCGCACTCTTTTTTAATTTAAGCCACTAAAACTGCAAAAAAAAGAAAGATGCCCATGGAAGCCTCTGAGGAGTAGAAATCACATGAGTTTGGACACCTCTGGTAGCCACAGAAAAGGTGAAACCTAAATTTGATTGATGTTAACCAAACCTAGCAGCATGAAAATGTTGCTCAGATCTTTTTGTGGACCATGAGGAAGTCCTTTAGCTTCTCCAGCTCAAAGAGAAATGCTCATTATTAGAAGACTAACATATGAAGCAGGTATGGTCTGTTAGTGTTTGTAATGACTCTCTCCCCATGCACTTTGTGCAAGCTGCAAAGAAAATTTCAAAGCTCAGCTGTCACCAATATCTATGATAGATCCTTCAAGCGCACAGAGACACACACCTTAAAATCTGCTGGCAGCTGGTGTGAATGAGGAAAGCCGGAATTCTCAGACAGCTCTGGAAGAATCACCTGAAATGCATGCTTTGTTGCTCAAGAGATAAAAATAAAAGTGAATGGGCACCAAAATAGTGATGAGCTGTTTAATGGGTAGATCTTAAGGCTCATTCTCACGCTTGGACCCATCAAAACCAAAGAGTACCTGGATTTCTTGAATTGGCCCTAAACTTTAACAGCAAACTACAGGCCATGGTATCTGTTGCATTTTTGTGCAAGCAAACCTTCACACACAAATGAACACTATTACATTTTCTTATATACTTTTACAAGACAGGGAGAACATAAGCGTTCATGAAAATATATTAGACAGTTGCAATATATCTTCCATTCGTCTAAAAGATTTGAGTCTGAAAATCTGCCTGGTTTCAGGTACCTAATTTTGAATTTAAGGTTACCATAATCTCTGCAAATAGGAAAAAATTCTGTGAGGTTTTTTTAACACATTCAAAGCAATACCATCTTTGTTTAAGATTCAAGATGGCCAGACAGAATAGTTGACTTTTTTATGCAACCACATGTTTATATTTCATGAGGGAGATAACTGAATAGTTAAGATACAAGATACATGACTGAGATACCGATGAGTAACTCCTCTTCTCTGTATTAGCTTTTCTATTTAGGCAACCAATAGTATCTTTCAATAGTTTTATGTATGAGGGAAAAAATAAAAATAAAAGTAGTCACAAAAGCTCAATCCTTCTTTTCAAAAGCCTGACAAATTCATGTGAAACACATTGGTCAAGCATAGCAAAGGAAAATGCAGGACCTTCCCAGCATTTGGAAGAAAAGAAGGAAGAGGAGAGAAACAGTCCAAATAAAATAGAATAAATCAGACCACTTAAATGCATACATGTATACTTCGTCCACAGGATCTTCCTGCAAAATGTTCATCTAAGACTGCGTGTACACACACAGATGTATATCTGTGAAAAGGTGAGATCCAGCCTATCAAAACAGACCTGGCTACCAATCACATCACTGTCTGGACAGGATGGTGAAATTCCCCTTTTCCCTTGCTTTTAACGCAAGCAAACCAAAGAAAGTAAGGATGTTGCCCACCATAGGCCCACAGCTGAAGGCAGTGAGCAACAGATGGGCAGCATGCAGTTAGAGTCACGTAGAATGGATTCACACATAGGCAAGACAAGAGCGCCAGCAAGGGGGGAACTTCCATAATCACCCCTCTCCCATGTCATTGCATTTGACATTGGTGCTGCCTTCACACCATAGGCATGCAGAGCTGCAAGGTGCTCGCACATGAAGGGTTGGTCGGGACCAGGCTAAAGATCTGCACATGCCAGGATGCATGAAATCAGCTCAAATGCCCAAAAGAATCAGCTCAAATGCCCAAAAGAATCAGCTTCAGTTGCAGAAAGTCAGTAAATGACAATTGCTTTATGATACAACACCCTTGCAGAAACACCCATGTGCATGCACACACACACGAAATGAAAGGAGGGTGCAGAGGACCATCTATACTTTAAGACCACTGTGAAATAAGGTTAAAGATGAACTGATTATGACATATTCCTGGAAATGCAAATATACTTCTAAAAGCCAGTCTTGGTGTTCTTCTCTCCAAAAATTGTTATGCCTGTCCGCGCAACCGGAAGGTTTCCTGAAAGATTATATTCACAACCATCAGTACCACTGACAGTCTTTTGACTGTTATTTTAACAAATAAAATCATATCACTTTGTCAACACACTGCCAATATGACCTGGAGTTTGGCTGCGTTGCTTCCAAAGATATTATCGAAACTGGCAAACTGAGCCTCAGGACCTCAGAAAAGTAATTCATATTTGCTTATACCTATTTCAATCCTATCCTCAAGCCACAGCTTGTTTTGGGAGGGGTGAGGAGAGGGAGGTTTCGGGGCTTGCTTTCTAATAAAGACCAAATGTAACGTGACCCATGGGCATCTCAGAAGAGAACACAGTCTGAATCTCTCCTCTCACCTCATCATCAAAGGAAACACAATAGGGGAGGAGGCAAACCATACAAATCTGGGCCACATCAATCCAAAGCCCATATACACTGTGACAGTCGTTCCCACTGCCCTATTTCATACTATGACCCCTATCATCCCCCACTGGAGTGAAAGAGGAGAAGGAACAGTAGGAATCCCTTCATCCCCCATCACAGAGAAAAAGTAGCATCAAGACTACCTTGTGATGCCATCTCCCATAGGAGCAAAAGGAAGATGCCTATTATTTATGTACTTCGCTCAAAGCTCAGCATAAAATTAAGGTTCAGGATGAATGAGAAAGCCTAAGGGCCCACAAGGAGTGGGTCCTCAGCTGAGTTATGACTGGGGAATCTGGTCAAAGTGAGAGGGTTATGGCTGAGAGAATGATAAAGCATAGGGGCCCACCTCTGCCTTGGCAAGCAAGTCACCCACTGAGCTCATCTCCTGCACACAGGCAAGATAAAAGCTGTAATTTGCCCCTCACAGCTGCCACTGTAGGTTGCAAATATCTTCAGGCGGACATCCTAAACTACATTACACCTGACTAGCCTCAGGTTTTTAGCACAGCATTCCAAAATATTACTCCCTCATGCCCTGCCCTCCCCTAACTCTTCACTTTCAAAGCAGGGAGGGGGGAAGGAAGTGTATATTCCAACAACACTTCATAAATTTCAGAAGCGCATTCCTACACACATGCTGTACCCTAACCTAGCCCAAAGCACACAAGGCCACAGCTGCTAAAGGAGCTGGGGCAGGTACTCAGGGGCCCACCTTGCAAACATCTGTATGTGAAACCCAGCACTGAGATGATCCCCTACTCAGGCTTCCCCCCCAACCCAAACAGGGGCCTCTGGACCTCCTGTCTAGAGCAGCTGCAGAGTCACTTACTCTATTGCACTGCTGCAGGAGACATTTTGCTTCTCCTGTGCTGCTTCACAGGAAGCTTAAGGCTGAAAGAAAGGCATCCATGCCCAGCAGGTTGAAGAAACTACTTCTTAGCAGCTCACTATTTTTGAAGTTAGCTTGTAATGAAGACATAAGCACAGAACTTGGGTTATATCTGCCACTTAATTGCTGCTCATAGATCTGACTTAGAGCCAATCTGACCTTTTAAGACAAAACCTTTTCATTAATTAGCTTTTCATCAGAACCAACTTTAAATGGAAAAAGGTGATTTATTTTCTTTTTGCTGATTTTCTTCTTGATATGAAAATCTCATTTTACATAAGATAACCACAATACACATGAAAACACACACGTTCCCTGAAAATTAACTGTAAAGCTAGTCATTGACTGTAAAGCAAGCCTGCCACCTGAATTTTTGTTTAACTTACACAAAGACTGAAAAATATTTTAAATGAATCTTTACATGAAAGTTCACCAGGTGCAAGCCACTAAATCTATCAGAATAGAAATCTAGGAGTAGGACTTGAAAGTTTGTTCCTCTCAAGCTAAAAGCTAACATCTGTCTAGGGAAGAGTTTCACAGCCTCCACAACATGCCAGTTAAACTTCTCTTTTGTTTTCTGCTCAGTTTTTAAATATTTTGTAAGATATTCTAGGTATAATCTGAATAATGTATATCAATGAACAAAGCACATGATAAAGGAAATATTGTTTCATCTTTGCTGATGATAGCAACACACATCCAGGAACACCCACACTCCTAAATCCTTCCAGTGATCACCAAGTGTAAAATTGGCATCGGAACTAGTGCTACTTGAATCTGCCTTATTCCATCAAATTGTAGCTGAACCGTGACTCTGAGCACAGGCTACTGGAACATTTTGCTCCAAAGTGCTCAGAGAAAGAGCCTTGTTTATAATATACATAATATATTTTACATTTATTTTTAACACTGAAAGAAACCTCAACTAAAAATTAATTATGAGAAAAATCTATTGTACTTTCTTTAAAAAAAATATTAATTATGTGCACTAAGAAATATAATGACCATAGGAACAAAACTGCAGCACATCAGCTGCCAGGTTTCCAGACACTGTGGGTGGTTTCAAGTGGTCAGATTTCAAAAAAGAAATGGCTTCTCATGCTTCTACCACTTCCTTTTAGCTACATACTTTCCTTGTAGGTGTAATTAATTCTGGCAACAAATAAGCCCGTATGTTTAACACAAGGAAAAACTTCAAGATATATATATTTATATTATGATTATTTTTACACATAGCCCTCAAAGAAAGAACTAACTACTCAGAAAAAAGCCAGAATGATGAATTACACTCATTTAGGGAAGAAGAATAAATCTGGCTTATCTTCAATTATCTATATTCTTTTAAAATATAGCGTGTGAAAATATTTAAAATATTGAGCTCAGGAAGATATCATCAGCTTCAGAAAAGCAAATGAGTTTTGACTATAAGCTTTTACCGCAGCCAACCTATTATATAGGGTAGAATTTAACAACATACAAATAAGAATACATTCCACATTCTGACACTTTTAAAGAGATTGCCTTGCACTACTCAAAATTTCTTATTCAATGTTTTTAGTAGATAATTTATGTATAATATTTGATATAAAACATTCAGTAAAGTCTTAGGATACCAAGTCCAGCCTTGCTTACTGTAGATTTGTAACTAAGTAAATTTCTTATTCTTCCCATGGAAAACTATAACAATTGAAACAAATTCTCTAAAATTGTTTCTCTAATTGAAACAAATACCTCTTACATTACTTAATATATTAAATTCTATTTAGCCTATACCATCATGAATCTCACCTTCTGCTATAAGTTACATAGCTAGAGTAGAAGTTTCCAAAGATAAAAGTATGCAGCCTTTAACTGCCAAGAGCCTTGTAACTTCTGAGACTGGACTAACCACTATATTATTACAAAAATGGACACTATTTGGATCTTTTTTGCTTCTCAGCAGAGAAATATTTTAAATAAAATATCAAATTTTAAATACCAAGCATTTCTGTCTCAGAATCCAGCACTACACAGATGAAAGGGGCAGCTTACACTCCTCTGACCCATAGCAAAACAAATCAAGACTTGCATTCAGATAATGCTTGGAAATTTTCTCTGGTTTTATTATAAAAATATATTTCCATTTAACTCCTTTCCCAGCTGGCTGGTATTTTCTGACAAGAATCTTATTCGTCCAAAAAAAAAAAAAACCCTCATCAGCAGAACAAAAATGTTTCACAAAAACACAACAGATTCAAATAGCTTGTGAGGAAACATAGGCTCTAGTTCCTACCAGCTTCCCAGGCAAGTCAAGGAGAGACTCAACCTTCCAGGCCTGTAAGGCCTGCATCAACTCTTGGCTTTACAGCAGGCATCTCCCCAAGTCAGACTGGTGTATGACCCAGGGAGAAGACAACCAAGGGCAGTTAGAGACAGACACCTCTAGTTTGTGAGATACAGTGAATGCTGCAAACATGAATTGTGTGCCAAGCAGCTTGTTTTAGCAAAGGTGGCATGGGCAGCAGCAGGAGTCTCTTCAGGGATGTGCCAATAAACTGCCCATAAACTGAGAGGTGGAGAATCAGTATGTTTGCAGCTCCGCATTGGGCAGGTTAGAAGTTAGTATCAAACGTGACTTGATTTTTAAGTGAGCAGTAAGTGACTTGGCTCACAACCACATCCACCCTGCACTGCCTCCTGTAGTACAGTCCCATTTCTACCTTACACTGCATAAAAGCAGCGATTTTGTCTGAGATGGCCTGGCAAGCTCTGAAGCAAGAAGATACTGGGAAGACAGGTCCTAAATTCTCCATAAACCTTTCCTTGCAAACCCTGACACACCACTAGATACACGCATCTGTGGTTTGGGAATGCTTCTAAGTCCATGTAGGTACCCTGCACCATGGTCCCAAAAGTGCACGGATGCCAGACAGGAGCACACCAGCCTTGCCAAAAGGCCAAGGGAGCAGATTAGCACCCCACTAGGATCCATGTGGAATTGTCACCACTTCAGAGCACCAGGAGAGACAAAGATTCACAAGAGATGTCCCACCTCAGAGGTCAGTGTAGGCAGAGCTTATCTACTACAGGAGAAAAAGCCATTCTAACCACCAAGGCCAGGACAGCTAGTTCTGAGGTTTTTGCTTACAGGTCAGCTGTTTAGGGGGCAAAGGAAGAAGAGAGAGATAAGAAAGGTGAAAGAAAGTTGGGGTTTTTTAATGGTCCCAGTGTTAGCTCCTCCAGAGTTCACATTTCAAAACAAAACATCATGGCACTTTGACAAGATGACCAATATTTCTGAAGGGGTTGTTTTTGAAATCATTTTAATGAAACTTATTTAAAAGCATGTGTATATTTGGAATCAACACTTGCTCTTTATATTAGAACCTTATCTCCCTTCCCCTTTTCCTGACCCACCATTAAACATAATTAACTCCCATTTTCCTTCCAAAGACCAGGCTACAAAACCTATTAGAAAGCAGAGGATGGAGGAAGGAAGGATGAAACACAGCAGGAGAGCTTGTGCCCAAAGCTGATGATTTGAACACAGTTTAGCTTACAGTTAACTCACAGCAGGACTTTCATGGTGTCCTTTATCACCTATGAAGCCATTTCCTCATTACTCATCATCATTACACATAACAAGACAAAGAAAGATGTTTCTGTACAAAATGGAAAACAGTTAGCATAGCATCACAAATCAGGAAGAGTTCAATGAATTTTATAAAAGAAACCAATTCTTGTTTCTGGCCACTGGAGAAAAGAAATAACATTACATCTCACTGAAGGTGATCTGTAGCAACAACCCTGAACACTGGTCTTGACAGAGCTCCTTTCAGAAGGAAACCAAAGAATCCCATCCAGTCTGCACCTTTCAGTTCTCAGTCTTGTGTCACACACATTACACATTTATACTCTCGCACTTTGCCCTGTTACATTTAAATATGGGGAAGCCAGCTACAAAGAATAAAAAGAACTGTGTAATACATATTTCAACTTGGCTACTTCCTAGAATCCACCACTAATGTATTTCAGCCACAAAGCATACCAGAAGCATTTAGTTTATTGCCCTTTTTTCAAGCCACAGACAGAACAATTCTTAGTCAGACCTGTAGGAATCTTCCATAGTATTCATTTGTACTAATGTCTGATGGAAAAATTGGTTTTACCACAGCAGACTAGAAATATGCCTCAGTAGATAAAGACAGCTAACTCAGGTAGTCAAGATTCAAAAATATTTCAGAGACAACTACAGGTCAACATGACATTTCCTCTATCTGATCATGGACACTGCTTATAAATGGCAAAGGAAAAACAAGCTGATAAGCTTTGTGGTGTCTTACTACCAAAATCAAGCTTGTGTGCTCCTGCGAGAGAACAACAGACAGATTGCAAAGCACTACCCATCTTTATCAACTGAAGGCATATTCTTCTCAGTGAACAAAAATCTGAAAAGAACTACCTCTATGTAGAATGGTAGAATCTCACCAAGTCACAGGTACATAGGAAAGATAACATGCAAGAAATCAGACTTTTTATATTTCTACAAAATAGCATTTTGAGCTTTGGAGACAAAACCAAACTTCTGAATACTGATGTCAAAGAGAATTTACCTACACATAAGTAACAACCTCACTGCAAAGCCTGGCCATTAAGCTTCATCCCTTCTTCTAATCCCCTGTATTATTCACTTCTTTCAACTGACTTTCTTCTCATTTGACCTGTTAACCTCACTGTTTAAGCTTCCTACTCCCAGACCACTTCTGCTGCTCTCAGCTCACAGACAGGCTTTCATTAGAGCTATTCTCAGCCTGGAGGAATGTTAATTGTTGTAGAGTTACACAGTAAAAAATCTATGTCGTAAAAAATAAATAACTGAACAACATAAACTCAACCACTAGTCCAACACATTCAGGTCCATTTCCATCACTGAAAACATACAAAAGACAAATCAAAACAGAGGCTTTGTTTTCAGGTAGGAAAAAAGTAACAACTGAAACAAAAATGGCACAATGCAAGTACACAGGAAACCACAAACAGAAATCTTGGCACAGATTAAACTTCAAAAGACATAGATACAATTGTTTAAAAAATAGATGGTCCATCTTAACACAAGATGTTTATTTTTCCTTATTGTGCTATTAAGCATTTGCCCCAGCTCCTTCTTGCATGTACAAACTATGGAAAGACACACTAATAAAAAGAAAACAAACAAAAAACATGTACAAACATGACTCAATAATTAAAATGTACCTCTACATGAAAAGAAAGGAAAAAGTACAATTTTATAGCATACTTCTGGTAACCTCATTCAATGGACCTTCATGAACTTCAGTTAAACACACATGTAGGTGGCCAGGAATGCTATTCTAGTCATACACTCATTGCACAAGTTGTGAGGACAGGCGCTACCAGGAACAAGCCACCAAGTAGTCAAAGACAAGACAGCAATGCCAAAAGGACTGGTGGAGTCAGCAAACAAGACAAAGAGGCTCACCAAGGTTTCTACAGGAAAAAACAAGTACCAAAGTGGTTTCTTCTGGGAGACGCAGTAGTTAGAGGCAAACCTTTTTTAAGCTCAGTAAAAAAGACACACCATACATACAGCACCAGTAAATTACAGATGCCATTACACCAACCTGCCACAGCTGAAAGATAGTGGCCCCTTTACTGGGATGACTCCTCAGCTTCTGCATCCACCTCCTTCCATCACAAAATCCTTTCGTTTAATACTAGATGAGTTCATGGCCTTGCCACAGTCCAACTAGAAGTGCTTTGCTCTCCAGCTCCTCTTCAGTTGCAAGTAATACACCAGATTTTTAGACTGCCTTCGAGTTTGAGAAGAAAAGGAGCTCCCATCCTAGATGGCAAATCTCCTGCTGCAATCCACAAGCTGGAACAGATCAGGAGGTCCAGACCTGCAGCTCTGATCCAAGGGCAAGGCTCTTACAAAGACAGCTGAGACCTCAGCATCAATGAAAAAGCAGAGGGTGAAAGAACATGCCACTATCATGACCTTTTCTATAACCTTATAACAAACAATGCTTCAGACAGAAATTAATGTCTTGTCAGCAGAGGCACCATTTCCAATTTTCTTTGTGTCAGAGAAGGGTTTATTTTAATATTCTCTTTTAACTCTTTAATGGGAAACTAGTATATCTGCTATACTTCAATTCTCTAAACTTGCCCTGGTTACCATCCCTGTGCAGGACACACTGCACACTGTATTCAGGAGCTGACATGTTGGTATTTTGGTGGGTTTTGACAAAGTTGAACTTTTTCCTCTTTCATTTTCTTCCTTTGAAGCCTTAAAAGAAATACATCTATTATCTTCTTACCACAAATATATAAAAGCTCTACAGGTAATACGCTGACTCCTAGCTGTGTGTTTTCTAGCCAACTTGATGCTCTATGGTCAGCAGAATATTTCCTGCCCAAATCCATGTGGAGTTATTAGTGCTAAATCCAGAGACTAATTCTCTCTTTATTGGCAATTCACCTTTATATTATTTTGCCTCTAGTCAATCAGCAGCTGTATAAGCTCCTCCTTCGCTGTCCTCTTTCCCTCTTCCCTCCCAAAAAAAAAGTAATTTTTACCCCGTTAATGTTTCTTCAATCACACAGTGAGAAAATGTACAAGCATGAGTGTGCTTGCAAAAGAGGTTTAAATCCCCTCCTCCCACACTTGTGTCTTTTATTAGTGCTGTAAAGTCAGAATATCAGCCAGGATGTTTCTTTGATCACATTGCTTGTAAAAAATCAGTTGTACTCAGTAGCAAGCTGTCATAGCTTCTCCTTTCAGAAGGAAACTGGTTCACCTTGTAACTACCCTTTCTGACTCTGTCCAACCTAACCTTAAAGATGGAAGGTAAAACAAATGGCATCTCTGTTAGGATTTTCCTTCAAACAGAAGACAAAGAGTGAAATGGCTGGGAACTGATGCACCAAGATGTGAAAACATTAAGTGAGATATTTCAAACCTCTTCCCAGGTAACTTCATAAGAGATCATTTCAGACTTGAAAGCACTGTCTTGATTAAACAACCTCCACTGAAAAAAAGAAGTTACTTCAATCAAATGACTGTGGAAGCCTCTTTTAAATACCACTGCCTGCAATCTCACTAAGTCTCAGGCACAGTTCCCAAAGACTTCAATAAAATCTTTGTCTGGGATAAGGAGTGCCAGATTTGGCCCACTTTAATACATTAACTCTGTGGTAGGTGAAAAACTGAAACACGGAGCAGTTGTGAAACTACCTTCATAGCCAAGGAGATAAGAGAAAACAGCACCTATCCTTCCCAGCAGTGGGAGCGTACAGGGAATAGATGGGAAAGTTAAAAAGGAGGAGAGAACAGCAGTTTTAGGCTAAAAAGTATTTAATATCTTCCCAGTGTGGGCTGGAAGGGATTGCAGTATGCTTGTTAAAGAAGTTGGCTGGAGTGGAAAGCTGAGAAAGCGTTAGAGGGCTCATGTATGTGTGCATATGCGAGCATGCTAAAGGCCAGGCCTATGCAAGTTCACAAAGTTTAGTCAATTCTCCTGCCAACTCCTGGAGGCTTGAGGCAAATACAGATAACCTCGGCTTAACCCAATTCCAAGCAAACCTTCCTTTCTCACCCCCGCCCTCAATTAGCAAGCTTCAATCCAAAGTGTCTAAAAATAAACTATGAAATCACTTCAGTTACAGCTATAATAATGCACTTTTCCGTAAACTTCTCCATATCAGTGAAATACTCCAAATCTCATTTGTTAAAGATCTGATTCCCTAAAAAAAAAAAAAAAAAAAAGCCCCAAAAATAAAATATATGAGTGGGGGGATGTGGCTCAACTTCCAGCAGGTCTTTAATCACAGTTTTTCTACTCCCACAGCAAGTGAGGCTTGCCTGACTGCATCATTGCTGCTGCTTTTAAGATAAGCAATGCCAAAATAGCTA
The DNA here is from genome assembly GCA_009867235.2 of Psittacus erithacus. Lineage (NCBI taxonomy): Eukaryota > Metazoa > Chordata > Aves > Psittaciformes > Psittacidae > Psittacus > Psittacus erithacus. The sequence goes on along the minus strand of WYDI02032434.1, from coordinate 42,525 downwards.
TCTGGATTAGTTTTCAAATAAGTTAGGTTTCTTTCACAGCAAAACTAAGGGTAAATACACTTCATTCAGAATTTCAGGATCTTTTTCCTCTCCCTGTCCCCCAGCTGTGAACATCCATCCTCATGGCAGTCTCTGACATCAAGACCACCCAGATTCATCTTTGTCTCTCAGCCATCTGCCTCTGCTGCCCTGAGATAAAAATCTAGACAAAGCCTTTATTATTATTTGATCCATAACTTGTCTAAACCTTCACCAGCAAAACACTGACTCACTCCATCTTTAAGTACCTGAAGAATGTAAAGGAAGAGAAATTAACTCATGGGCATGGAAGCATAAACTTGCAAGTCAATAAAATTCAGAGCAACAATATAAGCTTTTAAAACAGATAAAAATTCAAGTCCTAAAAATAAAAGCCAGAGGAAGCTTGGCTGATCTATATTCCTTTTTACCGTGTTGCTAGCTTACCATCAGATGATGATATCAATATTTACCTCTATTAACGCCTCATCAACCCCAAATTAATAACTTTGAATACTGAATATTCACCTACTTGAAATCATCAATGCCCCTCCTTGGCCTGCAGCAAGAGGGGAGGTAGGGGAAAGGAGGAGGAGAAAAAGAAAAACAAAAACCCACTAAACACGGTTTTAGGCAAGAGTCTCCTAAGAAAACAAGGTTTTGGCAAACAGACAACTCTTCCACCTCAGGGCTTAGTAAAGAAGAAAGCTGATGTAAAGCTACAATGTTGCAAAATTTTCCAAGTGAAAAACTGGCGGATCCCCAAAACTCGGCACTTAACAAGCGAGCTTTAATGCTACAGCATGCTCACTTTTCCTTCACAATTGCTGCATCAGCGGCCATTGCCAAAGCTACCTCAATGACAAATTGGGACATGTCTCCTTCGGGTATAATTGCATAGTCAGGGTCACAAAAGATTCCACTTCTGTTAGGAAATTGGAAACAAAAGCCATTGGCTTTCATTCTGACAATTAGTATTCTATGTAAGGAAAAGCCTTCTGTCTGAGCATATTAGCAGATCATAACTTGGTGCTTGCCACCTTGCTCAGTGGAACCTGTTAATGATGGCAATGTACAAAGCTTTTCTACTGCAAAGGACGCAAGCAGTACTGCCCCACTAAAAACAGCGTCAGACAAAAGACAAGACAGAGGAACCTCTTAAAAATATGTATTAAAAACCAAACACAACCTTTCAGAATACAGGAAAACCTTCACTCATCAGTGTGACACTTCACACATGTGACACTTCAAACATCAGCGTAAGATTATCATACCAGAATGAGTGTGCTACATTAGCGCCCTGGAAGCGGACACTCGAACAGTTCTTTCCCAGACCTCTAATGTTATTGAAATTTAACACCAGAAGCATGTCTTGAATGTTCTAACAGTCAACATGTTTTAACTTCATCATCATACATTATAACATAGTATCAAAAATCGTGTCAATACCTTGACTGCACAAAATATTTCCATAAGTTTATTTCCAAAACTGGTTTTGCAAAATTTAGTCCGGCACCCACTGCTTCCAATCTAAGTAAGAAGAAACAGCACTGTCATTACCAGAAAGCAGCTGCTCTAAGCTGTGATCATCCCCATGCCTCAGGTTCAGGGAAAGCAAAGCAAAACATATTCAAGTAAGGGTGAGTCAGGAATTCTCCTGCTTTGTCCTCAGTAATAGAAATGTAATTTGCTTTTCTGCTATTCAGATTATGATGAGGCGGTCATCAGTTAAAAATCCACTGTAAATCCACGTTACACAAGATACTTATGGGTAATAAGGTAGTACAATGAAGTCTAGTTTACTCACTGCTACCCACACTTAATTTATCTTACAATAAAACATAAGTGCTTGGTGTCAACATGGGGTTTTTAAGCCAATAATTAATAGAGGTTCATTAATTCTTGATGCTTTGGGGAGGGGTTGAGAGGACAAGAAAGGAGAAGCAAGGCAGTTTTCACTGTGTGTTTTCTGAATCAACACACTCCACCTCTGCTATTTAGTCTTCTGCAGAAACTGGATATGATTGAAAGTGTTTGGAATAACAGTATCTCTACACATAATGACAAACGTCGACTTCTTTCAACAGAAAAGGACCACAAATCTACCATAATTTTCTTAAGGAAGAGAAGTCAGCTGCCTTGGGTGAAACTAGGGTATTTAGCATATTCCTGCCTGCGACAAAATCAGTTGCTACACATATATAACAGGATCTACAGCAATCCTGAAGCAAAGCATTCAGGAAAAGGTGAATATTAGCTTTCCATAATACTTCCCCTTACATCCCCCAGTAATTACATACTTGGACACTGTCTCTTTTCTATATGTGCTGTCCTTGTGTTTGCAATTTTGTATTTTGGGAGGAGAAAATACTAATATATTCAGAACAGTTCTCTGTAATTATTATTAGTTGAGGAATAAAGAAATATTTTCACCTGATTAGAAAATCTCAGTGAAATCAACTTATCTTTTTCGTAATTCTTTGTTCAGTTTAAGTAAATAAGTAGGTTTCATGTGAGGTTAGCTCCAGGGTTTATTCAAGTCACATCTAACATTAATGTTTTAACCAAGCCCATTATGCAGTGATTTTCATGGCCTTCCTCAGGAGAAGGCAAAAAAAAAAAAAAAAAAGAAAAAAGGGAAGGCGGACTGTGCATTTTCACAATCCTGGGAAAAACTTGGGATTGTCCCACAGTACAATATAAAAAAAGCCAACACTCCCTCTAGGAGTGATGTAGGATTCCCAGCCTCCCAGACCTCGCCCCAGCAGAGAGGATAAATCCAGATGGCACCCAGATTTTCTGCTAGTTCACAGGCTCTAACTAAGCCCTAAATTGGAAAAAATACAGCAGGCCTGCTACATACAGATTGCAGCCCTGGGCTACATGCTGCTCTAGCTGCTCCTCATATAGTCAAGGTGATCAAAGACCAGTTACCACACAAAAAACCCAGCACATCTATCACAAAGTATTCCACTACAGAAGAAATGAATACTTAGAGAAAGTGGGAACAGAAAAAGCTAATACACTGTAATTACAAAATCTTACTGTAAAAAGTAATATTTTCACAAGCAGCTTCAATAAGTGGAAAGACAGGTTTGCAGGAATTTGAAATCTTTCACCTGAAGTGCTAAGAGCACGAACAAAAAAGCACTGTTCTGGAAGGGTGGGGAAAAAAAAGCCATAAAGCAGAAACAGTTGCCTTTACAGGGTAAAGGTAACCCAGCAGGTAAAATGATTAAGTACATTACTGGAAAGTATTTCCTCTTAATAAGCCAAAAGAATTTTCAGCAAAGAATTTTAATAATGAATATATATGTTCAGATTTAAAGCTATATCATCCTGCCCAAGACAAGTATCAGCTTCAGTGGAAATATTCCTTCAAAGGCATCATCTTTATCATGTGTTTGTCCAGGGCTTATCATAATTGCAACACAGTAAAAAGCCTTCTATAACACAATTTCTATTCCACTTCCTACTTGTCATGAACTTTGTGAAAAAAATTACTGTTCTGATCTTTGTTTTCTTTATTGGTTTCAACTTATTTGCAGCTCACCAAAAACACTACAAAAAGGTCTTTTGTTGCATTGCTTCAAAGACTAATTTCTCTTAGCAAAATAGAAACGGTAGTGTGGAAAATCCATAACACACAGTAGCTTCCTTCCCAGTCTACAAATAGTGAAAACAAACAGGAAATAGAGATTAAAATAGGATGGGCAGAAAAAGATTTTTGACTCTAACAGAAAAATGAGCTTCTTTGTAAGCAATGATTTTCACAAAGTACATTTGATTTCTATGAAAGTTTTGAGGGGTTTTGCCTTGGGTTTGTTGTTTTTTTTTTAAAACGTTGAAAAAACACAGTATTTTAACCAGAACCCAAACTGTTTGCATTCAGAAGTTCACGGTTTTGTCCTTCTACCAAGTAGCAGCCCATTCTTTTTCACAGCCTAGGCTTCGCTCTAGTATATTAGATTTTCATGCATGCCATTTCCCTTATGGGGGGGGGGGTATGAAATGTTATGCTTCATCAAAGGTGTTGTCTGTTCAGCTTCCTAATCTACAAAGAGAGTAAGCTACACTCCCATGGGGCACAGCTGCAGCAAGTTACAAATTTGAGTTTGCAAACATACGGCAGAATTTAGACAATATGAACACAATACTACAAACAATGTCAAGTTAAAGACATTTGAATGCTGAATTCCCTAAGGGAACTTCCTGCAGATCATCCAAATGCACCCTGATACAGAGGGGAACATGCAGCTGCCCTTCACCTTCTTTTTCAATCATTTCTTTCTTGTAATGTCAGCATGTCGTCTTTGGCTTGGTCCTTTGCCACCTCCATGCACTCAGGACTGACTCAAAATCCTGACTGCTTTAACATCTCTAGTGCCTTGCCTTCCTTTTCTATTCATAAAGCCAAAACGCCCATCCAGGCCCTCACTCATTACTGCTGCTGAGATGCGAGATAATCTGCTTCCTTCTGACCGTGACAGAAGCAATCCTGCTCCCTGAAAATCATTCAAAACGCAAAAATCATCTTTCTGGATTACTGCCTCAAACACATTCTTCCTATTTCATCCTGCCTGGCCTCCTACTGGCTCCCCCTTTTTCTACTACATTAAGCACAAATTACTTGCCTTCATTTTAAGAGTTTTCTTAGACAGTGACAACTGATCCAAATGTCCTAAACATCTACTTAAATCCCAGGTAATGATGCCTAATAACGATGCACAAAATCTCTTATGTAAGGAATAGACAGCATTTGATTCTGTGCATTCTAATAACCAATTCAGCGGAGTATACCTTCTCACAACAAAACCTGTGACACACGGTTGAAGCACTCTAAGTCATCTTTTTGCAGGTTAAGGCTATCATATGCTTTTAAATCATCTGTCCTTCTGAACCATTTCACAACAGGCTTCCAATAATACTGTTCTAGTATGCAGGAAGTGTTGTAGGGTCTTCTTGGCAAGAGAATAGCATTCAAAAGTTGAAAAGTCTGCTTATAATGATGGTATATTTTCAAAGAGGTAATTGAAGCTCCAGGAGAAACAGTATCATATCAGAATTCTCTACACAACAGCCTGTGGTTTTCATTCCACAGTAAGCAAGGTCTTCTGCCTATAGGTATCAAAGCATCTTTTATCCCAAAAGAATCTGGAGGATTTTTTACAAGGCATGTAATTTTTACAAGGGCGTGTAATGGTAGGACAATGGGGAATAGCTTTAAACTAAAAGAGAGTAGATTTATCACAGAATCATAGAATAGTTATGGTTGGAAAGGACCTTAAGATCATCTAGTTCCAACCCTCCCTGCCATGGGCAGGGATGCCTCACACTAAACCATGACATCCAAGGCTCTGTCCAATCCAGCCTTGAACACTGCCAGGGATGCAGCATTCACAGCTTCCTTTGACAACCCATTCCAGTGTCTCACCACCCTCACAGTAAAGAACTTCCTCATTATATCCAATCTAAACTTCTCCTGTTTAAGTTTTAACCCGTTACCCCTTGTCCTATCACTACAGTCCCTAATGAAAAGTCCCTCCCCCAGCATCCTTATAAACTCCCTTCAGATACTGGAAGGCTGCTATTTAGATGAGGTACTAGGGAAAAATTCTTTAGTGTGAAAGTAGTAAGTCACTAGAAAGAGGTTGCCCAGAGCAGTTACGGATGCCTTGCTCCTGGCAGTGTTCAAGGCCAGGTTGAATGGGGCTTTAGACAACTTGGTCTCGTGGGAAGTGTCCCTGTCCATGGCAGGGGGGTTGGAACTATATGAGCTTTAAGGTGTCTTCCAATCCAAACCATTCTACAATTTCTATGATCTAGGCAACTACAGGTCAAACAACCCACACTTCAACCCCTGGGAAAGTGACGTAGCAAATGATCCTGAAAAACATTTCAGAAGGATGTCAGCAGGCTGGAGAATGGGGTGACGGAAGTATAGAAGTTCAAAGGGAAATGTCAAGTCCTGTCACTGTGCAGTAATAGTTCCAGGCACCTCTGTCATATGAGGAGAGACCAAAAGAGCTGGGATTGTTCAACCTTAAAGAGAACTCAGGAGGCATCTTAGCAGCAACATCACATCAGGGAAGGCAAAGTGTGAAGAGTAAGGAGGGCAGGCAGGAAGGCTGACACAAATTTCAAGACAATTCTATGTAATTACTGGGGATCTCCTACTTGAAGTGCAAGAAAAGCATCTTAGAGCTTAGGATGAAGGGGGTTTCCATCAAAAATTAAAGCCATCAGTTTATGATTAGTGAAACTAACATATATTTGCAATGATTGCAAATAGAAATGTAATATTTTAGATTTTACTACTTTAGTTTTTTCTAATTGTACCTAATGCATGATTTATGAAGACAGCAATTATATTAATACAACTTAACTGTGTTTCATATCATCTTATACTGGCCTTGCTCAAAAGAATCCGATTTCCTTATCTCAACATTTTTACAAAACTAACTTATGGAATGGCATCCATTGGTAGCAAATGGATTAGAGCAATAAAGGAAGGATGCTATTTTATGCCAACATGAAAAATTTCACAGTTAACATAAGTTTGAAAATTTAATGAATGCAAAGAGAGGAAGAAAAAGAGTCAGCCCACAAAGAACACCACCAAACTAATATCTTTTTTTCTGACTTGTCTCCCACATGACCACGGAATAATCCCTATACAGGAATCTGGGGGTGAAACACAGGGCATTCGTCTCAGGCAGTGGAAAAGAACAGTGTTTCCTACACACAGGGTAGAGATACACAATTCATTGACAATACATAAGACAAGAGAACTTTTTCACAGATAAACATCTCCTGCTGATTAGAACAAATGCTTTGGTAAATCCAGGTGTTTATTCTAGCAGTAGGGAGTGACAATCATAACATTCCCTCTTCACTTTCAGCTATAATAAATTTAAAAAACCTCTCACGCTCCACTCAATTAATAAAGATGTTTGTGAGCATTCTCTTGCTATGTACAAGCAAAGACTACACTTAACTCATTGAAATTAATGTATTTATGGTGGTACTCTCCCAGGGACCTAGAACACACATGGTAAAATCAAGGATCATCATTTACCTGCTTTGGTGATATTCAAAGTCAAATAATACATTTAATTATGGAAAATGTCACAGAAAAGATGAGAAGAGAGGAACCTCTTAGAAAAGTTATCACAGTCCCTGAATTTCGCGCTAACTTTCTTTGAAAGATATTTGGAAACAAGAAAAAATAATCACCCAGTCAGCACTGACGCAAAAATGTGTTAAGAGGCACCACTGCTATCCTAGTAAATAGATTAATGTCTGATGAAAAAAATCAGGCAGAGAAACAAAAATGTAGTATTACAAGCTTTATTTTGTTACTTTCTTAGACCTTGATTCTTCAGCACTTTCAGAAGTCAAATAGCACAACATGTAAAAATAATTTGTAAACAGTGGTTATTATGGGCATAAAAGCTGACAGCATCCCAGCTCAAAACTCTGTGGTCTCCTACTTGAAAGAAAATAATGCTGCCACTTACTTCACATCTTATGAATCTGGCTGAAAGAAGCAGTGTTTAGGAATTAAGATCCCTCCCATGCTTTTCAGTCACTCGACATTGTTCAAAAAGGTGCTACAAACCCAAACTCCCCAGAACCTGTATGTGCAAACCAAATGCACATACATTTGTGCATCTCAAAATGCGAGCTGGCAGGATCAAGGTACAATGGAGAGAAAATATCCTGATCCCAGATCTCACTGAATGGCCTTGTTTACATGCACAAATGAAGGTCCCTGGGGTGGATAAAAGGCCTTTATTAAGGTCAAAGATGAAATCATAAAGCACATAATAGGAGAAATTTCTGGTTTAATTCATTTATTGGTTGTTATTTTCCATGGGGATGGGGGAAGGACACACACGTATTTTTAGGTATCCAGAACATAGGCTGAGATTATTATTTTTCAACCCCAGATATCTAGACAGGTTTCTTTTCCAAGCTATAAGCCAAGGAAACATGCCAAGGAAAATGGAAATTCCTGAAGATTCTGAACTTGTTGGGTGGTAGTTAAATATTTACATGTTGCTTTCCTCCTTCCTAGCCATGACTTCTTGTTTCCATCATTTCACTGGATTTAATTTTTTTCCTACAGAGTGATTTATGAAAAACAACAGCTAGTCAGCAGCAGAAGCAGCAACAGCATGAGCTCCAGGTGTTAGGAAAAATCACTACATAATTAATCTTCTCTTTGATATACTATCACATCCTCAAAAATATTATGCTTGAAGACTGAAAGACCTATCACATCCCAGAATAGTTATATTCCATGTATAATATCATCCTTTGTCTTGGATAAGAATGTATTTCCCAGGAAATGCAGATAGAAGAATTCAAGAATGGATTGTTCTGTGGCAACTAAAATATGTCAAGCAGTGCTTTGAGAGCCACACAGTCTGTTGATATTGTTTTAAGGCAAGGTCTGGTAAAACAGATGGCATTGGATTTCAAACTTCTTTGTCAATTCAGCTCACCAATGAGCTGAACATTAATTTTTCCATTGTTTTGTCAACCTCCAAGAAGTTACAAAAATTCGAATCTAAATTCAACTACAAAAGACGTTTTAGACCCCTTGGTGCTATTGAGGTTTGAATGTGTTCAAATAACAGAGCATATAATTCTGCAAGCTGACTCACAGGGACTACGACAGCATTTAAAGTCAGGATGGTTTTTTCTTAGCTAAACATTCTTACGTTGCTATCTCAAGTTCATAACTGGAATAAGTTAATTTTTGTACATGGTAATATATGTGTCTCCAAAACAGGTATTCTGGTATTGTGTAACCTCAATTCACAATCTACAAAATGGCATTTCTTCCAAAAATATGGAAACACTTTAAATAAGATGATCAGCTGCCAAAAGTTGTGTGGGACAAGGAATTTTCATCTCATTCAGAACTTGAATCCAGAAGAGAAACTAACAAAGTACAACTCAAGAAAACAAGACGGGGTACCTGGGGATAACTTGGCACTGCAGCAAATGACGAGCTCAAAACAGCCATGTCAAGAGATCCCTGAAGCCTTAGAAAGGATACCTAAAGCTGGTTTCAAAAGCACGAAGGAATACATGGAAAGCTTTTGTAAAATTGCAACATATTTAAATGCTGAGAAAAAGCATGATATCTCTTGAAAAACTGAATTCTATTTAAAGTCTAAATATTTTCTTTCCTCTGTTTTTTTTGTATCCAAAGAATTCCCAAAATACAGTACACAAGCTACTTAGAATCATAGAATAGTTAGGGTTGGAAAGAACCTTAAGATCATCTAGTTCCAACCCCCAAATACTTCAAATGTATATGCAGAGCAAGAACTTCACATCACTTTTGTTCTCTCCAGAAAAGAGATTGGAGCTGCTCTCTCAACATGCAGAACTGGAGGCTGCGTGCAACTAACCTCAGGCTGGCGCAGGAATAAGAACTATGCCTCAATCCTTGCAAGAAGCTAAAAAAAAAGCAATGTTCCTGACTATGTCAGTCTAATCCACACCCCAATGTGCCTGGAAACTTCTGTTCTAACCTCAAAAAAATCCATATATACAGTTCTGAGAGTGCCCTCCACCCCAGTATTGCCACAATGTTTTGGTAGTTTTCCACCTCCACACACCCCCACCCGCCCCCCCAATATTTTTAAATCTATCAGCCTCATGAACACATGACAGTGTTTATGAAAAACAGCAGCTTTCCTTCCCTGCTCTTTCTGAAGAGCAAAACTGAAAGATCATCTCTAGTTTAAACAAAATGCATGAGAAGAATGAAGACTGACAGAGCATGAGTCCAGTTTCCAGAATTTGCTGCTGAATGCATTTACATAAGCACCGGGGGGCTATATAATTATGTTTTTATCACTGGAATGAGTGTTTCAAAGAACAAGCAGAACATTTTGCTTTATGGATAAAGAGAGAGAGAGATTGAAGAAAAACACCTTCTTCCTTTAATCTAGCTTCATTTTAGAAAGCCTGCAGATATTTCATTTGCAGTTTTCTCTTGAAGAGTGATCAAGTTGGAAAGATGCTGCGGGCAGCAGCTCCGAAAGAATGAAGAACTTCAACAAACGGCATATCTTCTTTTTTAATCCTAACATTTTCAAATTGAAGGAATTACGATTTCATTATTCCCCCTCTGAGCCTAAACAAGGATGCTTTGAAGCAAGAAAGAAATAAGATAGTTCATTTAATATCCTAAGTGTTCTGTGTATAAGAGACTGCTTTCTCCACTCTTGAAAGAAAAGTTTCTGAAGGACAAGAGCTGGCAGAATAAGGTAAGAGCATCCAGTGAGATATTACAAAATAAGATTCAGCGTATGCAATCCATGTTCACACTGCACCTTCAAGACATCAATGCACAATACTTCACAGTAACCAGAGACTTTCATTTATGTCTTAGTCTTTCCTATGAGTTACCTGTGCTTGTGGAATACCTAACCATCTCCTGACCCTGACTGAGGAAACACTGCCAATGTCACCATACAGAGGGGTAGTGGAGGAACAGAAAGCCCCTTGCTGTGGGGCAGGTTTAAGAGCTTTTATTGAATTGCACATGATATCCCAAGCCACTGGCAATATTCCTTCCTCTTTAAAAGGAAGATATTAGTACTTTTAATTTTTGTCACCAGCTGAGCAACATTTCAAAAATAAATGAAAACTGGCAACCGCAGCAAGCATCACCCTCCTCCACCCCCAGTAACACATAGAATTGTTTAAGGAGAGCACTATAGTACAGTGCCTTTGGTTTTTTTTTTAATCTCCTCCTTTTTTAAACGTACAAACCCGTGAAGACTGGAGAGAAAAAAAAAAGGGGGGGGGGGCATCTTTGGCCTGAAAATAAACAAAAAAATGCCATAAAGAAATTCACATAAAACCTTCCCAGGCTGATGTACAGGGTGCATATGGCCTCGTGTGGAGGCAGCCACATGCTGAAAATCCAAGCAGGCAATTTTTCATCAAAAAAAAGTACTTTAAAATGTAGTAATAAAAATAATGGGGGGTGGAGGGGAAGTGAGAAATCAAACTATGCTTAAGCACTGCAGCCCTAAGCATGACTTCATTCAAAGACAAACTGGGCTGCAATGTGTATTTTTAGCTCATAAGTGGGTGCTCATATACCATATGTAGCTTTTTACCACAAAGTGTTGTATCCTAAATATAGGCTCGTGCTCCTGTTCACAGTATAATTGTGGAAATCCATGCTCCAGCCTGAAGCCACAAGGGAAGCAGCAGTTCTTAGCAGCAATGACTCTGAGGTTAGAAATTCTCCCCAGAAACCCCATCCAGCTTTCTTGGAGACTTGTATTAAAGTAAAACTTAGAGGGTTTTAAGGACCATTTATTCAGTGCCCAGATTCACTTTCATCACAGCTCATTTGCTTCCCTCACCAACACTTCCTAAATTCTCTCTCTCAGGTCTTCTCTTCTAAGACACTCCTGTGAAAGCTGTCTCTGGTGTATTTTTCAAGGGGGGGGTAGAATAAAGAAGACATGTCAGTTTAAACCATTTTCAGATTGGTAACAGCACAACAAGAGCAAGGACCTTTCAGGAAAAAACATGAGCAGCTTTTAACATAAGGATAGGGCAAGAATGGATAGCTAGAACTGGAATGAGGTAGAGGGGTCTGGCAAACCCAACCCTTCAAAAGAGGAAGGCCTGTATTTGGAGCAGAGACACAGCCAGCGGCAACATCCTGCCTTTTTTTTCTTTAGTAGGCTTAAAATCACAGGAGACAGAGAGGAAGCAAATAAAAGAACTGGCTTGAAGGTTAGACCACCAACATCAGTGGAAGGTGTCTATTTGTCTGCAGCTTCCTTTCAGTTGCCTACATTTCTTACATAAAAGGTATAAACAACCCTTACTTAACTGCTTGTTTGAAAAGCAATATTCACCTCTGCAGGTCCCGAGAGCTGCTGCAGTGCTATAGGACAGCCCAGTGAAAGGCTATGAAGGGACGGGGGGGAGAGGAGGAGGAAATGGCAGAGGAGTGTGGAAGCTCCAGATGTGAAACATTATTGGCTGTCACACCTTCTACCCGGGCCATCTGCAAGAACCCAGCTCTGCCATCAACATGACCTTGAGGCCCTCTGTAGTTGCCCAAACTGCACCTGCATGGGATTAAGTATCCTGATAGTGAGTGATAGCCTTGCCAGCTTGGTCTGAAACAGCTTTCACCAGATCAAACAGCAGGAATAGGAGAAAGAAGAAAAAGCAGCAGAAGGAACAGCAGAGCAATGCTTTCCTGCCTGCATAGAATAAGCAATTGTATTGATTTAGGTTGCTAGACTTGTCCAAGGCACCACCTGCAAAAATCTGTGCATGAAATTCTCATGCATGTTTGGATCAGTGTTGGTTGCAGCTCACCCATAATTACAACCTGTCAGAGACACGGATGTAGCTTGGGACTCAGAAATAGCCCATAAGAGCCCATTACAGTTTGTAATGACTTTTTTTGCCTCCTTTTGAAATTTATGGTCACTAGCCATTTGAAGTTCAGAAGTATATGGGTAGAAGAGATCTAGCACTAAGAAAGTTTCCAAGTTTGTGTCAAATTTTACTAATCCTAAAAAGAATCTGTAACATTGCATCATTCAAAATATTCCTGAGCAGTCACACAAATTGATACAGTAATGATTTTTTTAGTCCCTTGGGAATACAGCTCCTGAAACTATGCAAGTGGCCACCACATCATTTTAAGAGTCACTTCTGGTTAATTGAGGGAGATGGATTAGATAAAGGGAGTTTTAATAAAAATAAATGGAAGACAAATATTGCAATGACAATTTTCTAATATGTTTCTACTTAAAAAAGCAAATTCATTCTATTTAAAGGCTTTGTTTGGAAATAGTATGTCCCAACTTTCAGGAAAAAAACCCGAACAAAACAATGTTATTGCCAGATTACAGCAAGAGCTTTAGAATGTGAGAAAGCTAAACTAATTTCAAACTTTAAGAGGTCTTTCTGGTTTTTATCTTTCCCACTCTTTATTAAAAGCAGACTGTGACTTCTTAAAATTTCTATTTCTACTTAAAAGTATTAGAAACACTGATTGTTTTAGCATGCATGTCATGGAATATTAGTATGCTTATTAAACAACCTTGAAATGTATTGATTATCTTGCAATACACCAATGCAGGGTAGAAAAACACTGTAGTACTCAAATGTTGACCTAGATTTAAGAAGAGGTGGATGGAAACCTGATCTTTTCCACAAAGCTACCTTTTATTTCACACTCACCCCACATTCCACTCAGCTGTATCTATTCATCCTCCCAGATACGCACTCCAGTTCCCTAAATTTGCAATCATAGTACATTAGGCTTAAGAGCTAACTTGAATCTCCTACCTATTTCATTGAGAAAAAGCAACTCCTCACACAAAGTGGTTAAAAGAAGAAAGCAAAGAGGGAGAACACATATTTGTGAATGTGTATGGTGGCATACCCACATGTATGGCGAGACAAAAAATTGCCAGGCTCAAGAAAAGACCTAGATGCCCTCCACCACCTTACAAGTGCAATAATGCCCTAAAAATGTGCTGCTATGAACTGGAATTAATACAAACAAATAAGGAAAACTGATCTGTTCATTTACTAGGTAGAGTGACATCAGTATGACATCAACAGCAGACAATCACAGTACCCCATATGTAGCTGGTATTCTTGCTCTATTTCATATTTATGATAAACACCAAGAGGGTGTTAACCCTAAGCTATGTTTTTTCTTCTTCATCATATTCTAAATAAAGCAGCTGCTTCCATTCAGCATCAGACGTGACAAAAAAGAAAAAAAAAGGCAACCTCTCATCTCAGCATGCTCTCTGTCAAATGCAAAAACAATATGAGGAAAGCGGGGGAGAGAGACTGGAGCTATGTATCACCATTTCCTGAAAACCTGTAGGCATCCCAGAGCTTCAGCTCAGCTCTTCCTTGGCTAGAAGGTGCAGAAACAGGAATAAAAAAGCACATAGAATCAAACACTGGGTCAAGGCTTTTGTAGTCACTGAAGAAACAAATGCAATTGTTATTTCCATTTAAGGTACTTTCGGTTCTCTGAACAAGTGAAGTACTTTTCCTCTTCCTCCAACATCACTGTCTCTCCTGACATCTTCTTTCTGGGGGCTGAAGAGCATTTTTAAGGTAAGAAGTGAAGTCTATTGCTCATGGACGTAGCACACAGTCCCAGGCAAGTGAGCCATGAGCAGTTCAGGCAGATCACAAAAGGCTACAGATCTGTACAACAATGTCCAGGCTTTCACAGCTAGCCCTGGAGGCAGAGCAAAAGGTGAGATCTGCACGTCTGTAGTAGACACACACATCTGTAATTGCCAGAGCCTATATGAACCCAAGCTGGGTGTCACGGAAGGTTGGGCTTTTGGCGGCTTGCTGCTCTGGCAAAGCCAGCAGCATAGCAGGGATGATGCAGAGGTTTTTCCCCACTGATCAGCAGCAGTAAACTTTCTAGGAGAAAAATCTGTGAAGCTTCTTATAGCACCAAGCAAAACCAAAACCAAGATGCCAGCATTTTCATTAAATACAGTTTAGCCCATGAACTGACTGGCCTAAGGCATGTGTGTGTATGAAGGTATAAGCATTGACACACAAACATGCACTCCAGCCTAGTAACAGACTCCTTTTTCAACTTTCAAACTTTTTCAACCTTCACTGCAACAGGATTTCTGATGCATCAGCCTTGGCTGGAAGCAAGCACAAGGCTGAGTGCAGCACACCAGCTTTGAGGTGAACAAGAACCTCTTAAGTCGATGTCCCATTCTCAATAACAGACTTAGCAAATCTTCAAAAGAAAAATGAAACGGTCAAGGATGCCTTCAAATACATCTCTGCCAGGTACTTTGAAACATACTACTACCCTCTTCATGCAAAATCCATGTGTAAGTATTCTGATGATGTTATGTACCACCTTATAGTTCACATGGCTCAAAGAAGCAGAGGGCAAAATATAAATATAAAGCTAATGAGCTGACTTAAAAGGCAGAACATATAAAGCAAAAACATAGGTTTATTGGCCAGTAATGTATCCTGGTGCCACTTAATCAAACCCAGGTCATTCTACTTGTACTATGTTGCTCAGAGCTAAAGCCTGGTGAGCTGGTTCAGTTTTTTAACTACTTTTTGTTCAGCTATTTCTATTTCCCAGCTATGATAATACATGTACTCATTACACATAAATAGCACTATATCATAACCAAATACAACTGCATAGCATCATGTTATAATTATGTATTAGTGCCAAAGATGTATTTGCCTTCTTTCCTCCAAGACATTCTCTGACAGTCCAGGAGCCTGCGCTATAGCCCATCAAGATAGCTTTATTGCTGCAGAAAGGAAAATTCCAGCCTCTTGCTAGGCTTTCTGTATATACCCTTTGTAGGATCTTTTCATGTATAAAGGTACAGAAACTGTGCCTAACTTTGTCTGCAACTCAGATAACCACTCAGCACCATACATAGAGTATTATGGAATAAATACAAATACATTTGCAAAAGTAGCTGGTGGGGGTTGAAATGCATGTCAGGTGGTAGCCTACAGTTACAGGCTAAAACCCCACAAGGGAATTCTAAGCACCTGACACAGCATGGGAATTTGATGAAAGAAGGGAATTTGTTTCTAAAGGCACAATGACATACTGTATAAGCCTGCTTTCTATCATGGGCTCTGCTTCCAAAGGATACAGCTACTTTCTCCGAAGTCACCAGCTCATCTCCAAGAGGATGCATTAGCAGCAAGGTCCACGTATACAAGAAGAGCCAAATCTGAACAACCAAGATGATGTCCAAGATCAATTAGAGAACATCACCGAAAGATACTATTTTTACCACATTCAGAGGGCTATTTTGTCCATTCTTGTTCCCAGCATGTAAAGATCTAAAACTAAACCATGAAAATGTAAAAAAAAAAAAAAAAAAAACAAAAAAACCTGCTTTGTTTGTCATTGACCACCACTAGCCAATAATAATCCAGCTTGTGTGATTTTTTCGCAACACAAAAAAATACTTTCAGTGATCAGAAATGTGCTCAGTACACGCTTATGGTTAAAAACAGTTTAAAACTCAAGACAAATGCCTTTTACCTCAATGTTTTATAATTCTTCATATTTTAGGCTACCTTATTAATGTTAGTGTATAAAATCTCAAAATATCTCTCACATAGCATCTACCATTATGTCCCAGTCCAGAATTTTCTTATGGTTAAGTGATCTACAAACACCATTGTCCAAAAGCTGAGTAGTGAGAATATTTAGTTATAACTCTTGGAGAGGAACAGGTAGGACCCTTGGACAAAGGAAAAGAAATAGACATGCTTATTTGCTGCTTTACTGATCAGAGCATCTTCCACCAGAAAGACACAGTCATGCACTCATCCCTTATGGCTCTTACAGAACTGTTAAAACATCAACAAATGACAAACACATCCAGTAAGTTAAGTCTAGAATACTTAGCCTACCATTATTTAAGGTTAAAATACACTTTACTAACTGAAACACACAACTTCTGACTAATATAGTCACTATAGCCATTTGACAAGACAGCTCCTATAAAGAGGGCATGGTTTTCCTGACTTACGGGAGCAAGCATTTTGGTGCTTTATGAGAGCACGCACTCTCATGTGCATATTCTGTAGTTCTCAGAACCTGCAGAAACCTTCAAAATATGGAAATAGTGATGTAGCTTATGCATTCAAACTTCTTTGTAAAACCCTCCAGTTACCAGCTTTCATATTATTTATTCCAACAGAAAAATCGGTAGTTAATATTGGTGGAGCAGAGTTTTACAGAAAGGCTCTTCAGCCTTTGAATGACCAGAAAAGTTTTTGTAATATACTAAATATAGGCACCATAGACCAGTGACCTGGACAGAAAAATTAAGAGGACTGAAACCTCAGGAAGGCCCAAATTTAAGTAAGGAAATATGTAACAGCTGCACTTCAACTGCACAATAACAAACTTTTTCAATGACAAAGATCCTTTTTGTGCATTTTGCCATTTCCCGAACAAGCTTTCAGAAGAGACAGGAAGCTTGGTCATAAGGCTAGGCAGTTCCTCTGACACTGGAAAGAATTAAGAATCACAGTCACTATTATTTTAGTTTATAATACCAAAGCAGAATCTCGGTTCTTTTACTTATAATGATTTGAACCAACTCCTATAAACTTTTCTTGAAAACGCCTTGGATTTAAATCACATGACAAAATAAGATTCTGCCAGCAAGCCTGTTTTTTCCCCCTCTCACATGCACACACCCCCCAGACACACCAACACATCAGGAAGGTAATGAGCATAGCTTCAAATGCTTGCTGCGATCAAGAAAGAAGGGTAAGACTGCATGACAGAAGTTCTGGGTTATATCATAAACACTCACTCTAAAACAGAAAGCAATACAAAAGGTAGGAAGGCTATTCCCATTCTTACAAAAATGTCTGAGGTCATTTAAAAGCATTAATAAATCTTATCATCCTTTCACCCAATCATTTTCTAATATTATCTAGGCCAATTTGAGGGCATACATTACAGTATCAGCATTCAGAGACAGGAAAAAAAAAATAACAATTTATCCAGCTGTTTATCCATAACTACTCCCAGGAGGTCAGCTACTGGACCAGCACTGGCAAGCCCTCCTGGCGGCACATCAGCAGCCAAAACCTCTCAGCCATGCCAAAAGTTCAGTAGCACATGCATGGACTGGCACTACTTTGCAGAAAACAGTGACACACATGCTTCTAGCATGGTTTCTCATCAGGCTGACTGCACCACAGCTGGCACAGAAAAAGCAGCAGCGTGACTTTGGCAGACACTCCAGAGGAAGGAGGAGGCCTCCAACAGCTCCTTCTGGCCTCAGACTGACAAGAGCAGAAGCACAGAACCTTCCATCACTCCCTGTCACCTGGGTGACCCACCACCAGCCCACTCACTTGCCCTGCCTTCAGCCTGGACACAGCTGAATAAAAGAGTCGGTGGCTGGCCTGGCTCGTTTGCTGCTAAGAGCAGCCACACACCTGGCTTCTGATAGAATAATGACTAGCTTTTCATCCTATAAGCCCCTTTCTACCACCCACATCCCACCCCAAAAAAAGTCAAGTGACAAAGCATTGACAAAGACATCTCTAATACAGTTCATTCTCATAAGCCAGCATCCTGGCATATGAACAAAACCAAACTCAAATCACAAATTTGCTGTTATATGTCAGTTACTATAATTTAGTCCTATAAGAGGACACACTGGTAATTCTGCTGGTCAGTTTTACTGCCTATTCCCATTCAAATCAATGTTTTGTTATTATAAAGAGTTATATATGTTGGGTGCCAAATATTTGACCCTTTGACTTCCAAGATTGAATATTATTTAGCGTATCTTAAAAGGCAGATTATTGTGACTGATTGAAATACCTGCTTTGGTCACTAAAAAATTTCTTTAAAAGAAAAATAAGAAAAAAGGAAAAATCTCTTTCTTTCCCAGCATCTTTTCTGTTTGCATCTTTTATTTCACATGTGACATCAGAGTTAGTGAGACGTGCAAGATGAGCTTCACAGATACAGGCTTACTCAAGAACACAGTTAACTCCTAAACGCTGCAGCAGCCTAAATCCTGCCATCTACTTTCAGGATGAGGAAAGGGTTATGTTCCCATTAAGACTTCCCTACAAGGATGACAAGAATAGGTGCCAATTAACACCAAGAGCTTTGGCAGCAGGCTGTGTGGATAGATACTTGCCCACGGGCAATTAGAGAGGAGAAATTTGCCCCACATCAGGTGATTGCTGGGTGACCTAAATTACCTCATTAAGAACAGGATCCTGCTTGTCTCAACCTCATCTGCCAGAAATGAGGCATCTCTCCAGCAATGACAGATGAACTAGGCAGTCTGTCTGGTGCAGGTCACCAGCTGAAAACACCTCTTCAGAGACAGCAGACAGAGCCCCCCTGCCTGCAGCTCACCCAAGGATGCCCCAACCTGCTTGGTCTAACTGGCATAAGCTGGAAGCATTCAGCATCCTGCACCCAAGAGCCTGGAATTTTCAGTCTCCTGATTTCTATACAATTTTATTTTTCTTAAGGCATATAATGATCTATATTCACTTGGCTTACTGAATAAAAATTTTTAAAGCATTTATTTTAAAGCAGTAGGTCTGTGCAATAAATGGCCTACTGAAATCCATTCCAAGAAATATCATAGAAGTGTTATCAAGAAGTTTTGTTTTCTTACCTTAATTTTTTTAGTCCACTCAATCTCCTGTTCCAAAATACCTAGAGTATATGTCCATACCGAAAACATATAAAATAAGTAAATTAATTAGGTTTTTGATTGCAATAATGCTGCCTTTCTAATCATTAGACTAATAGTTTTCATTACATTCCTTTAGCTTAAAAAGTCAAAGGCGGGGGTGGGGGTTGCTCCAGGCTTAGTCCTTGTATGCCAAGTTTCAGTCAGGAGTGAATTTTAATAGCGGAGTTATAAACCCTTGAAAGCAAAAATTTATAATGGAAATGCTGACACAGTAACAGCTATAGCCAGCAGCACAGGTGACACTCCTCTAATGTATTGATTCTCCCCTGTTAACCTATTCTAGGAGCTTTAGATTTTGTGCACTTAGAAGCTTGACAAAAAGGATTTCTGTAATTATATTCACTAAGGTTGGAAGTCAAAGGCTTTGCACATGTATTGCCATTCCCACTTTGTCATGCATATGAAGTGCCTAATCAGTAGGATGCCCCAGGTTTGAGTGTTGCTTTCATTTGCTGGGGTAGTTTTATTTTGGTTTGGGTTTTTTTAACATGCTGATTCTTTTGGAAAAGTACAGGGAAGAGGAGGACCTAACGAAGGCACATGTGCAGGGAAGGAGAAAACAGAGCGAATATATAGCTTGAAGAATGTAAGAAACAGCAGGAGAGAAACACGAAAAAAAAATAGTTTTCATGAGAGAAAGTAATAGTAGCTGTGAGCAGGAGGTGAAAAGGAAAAATACCATGTTAATGAAAGAACAGAAAAAGTGCATGAGGACAAGAACACAGAAGAAAAAGAACAGACAAAACCAAAGAATTCAAAAAGAGAAGGAAGAAAAAGTATTTTTAATAATGAAAAATAACAACCCTAACAGTCTCATTGCTTAGACAAAAAGGAGAGGACAAGCAGCAAAAAAAGCAAAGAATCAGACTCATAAAAGCCTATTAGCGGCGTTCGTTTTGCTGGGTTGTTTTTTTTACTGTATCCTTCTTCATACATTCAATTGTGCTCTGTTTCTCTGGCAAAAGTTCAAAAATTCTGTCAATGCTAGGAAAAAGGTGACCAAAACATTTCACACTTTTAGCTGAAGTCAAGCAGCTGCTTGTTTGGGAGTAAATGAAATTAATAAAGGACTTTTTTAAATCTGCTTTTCTTAATTGCAAGAAAATGTTGCTTTTATTTCAGACTCTGTTAATAAATGCCACCACCATCCAAAATTACCATTTAAGTAATGCTAAGGTGCTCTCAAAACAAGATGGAGAGATTCGCAGCTAATCAAAATCCTCTGCGTGACTCATTTTCTGACCATATGCTCAAAAAAAGAAATTAGATGCAGCAGAAGAAGCTGAAGCTCCAGCTCCAGGTAAGCGTAATGTTTTAAGCAGTGCAGGAAGAGGTTTGTTTTATTTTTTGTTGTTGGTTTTTAACAAACAACATATGAACAAACAAACAACAGATACATAGGAGAGGGGAGGTACCTGTAAGTGATCCGTAGAAATTCAGGTGGATTTGAGCTGCAAAGACCAGCACAAAGCAAGCTCCACCTTCTGAATTGTCAGGCTTTGAAAGCTTCAAGAAGGCAAAACTTGGTCCTGAGGTTCTCCTGGATGCTCCACATTCCCAGCTATTTTTATACACCACCTAGAACTATGGGAGCCTCATACATCAAGCAGAAGCCTTTTCTCTTTGTGTAGGTTAATGAAGCATTATTTCAAGAAAAAGAAAACAGCCCCTTCCCTTTCCTTCTCCCCAGCCACTCTATTCTCTTTACAGATATGTTATTCTGAAGTTAATAGCTTTGACAGTCTGTCAGGCCTAACAGTCTAAGGAGCAGTAATTCCTGAGCAGCTCTGAAGCTCAATCTTAAATACTACCAGAGTCCTGAGAGCTGAGCAATCCCTCATAGTCAGGCTTATTCTATGCTCTCTCCACCATTAGCCTTCTGCTTTGAAGCAAAGTGTTGCAGGGTAGTGAGTCAGGCAGTAGGTATGTAAAGCCTGAACTAAGTTTTCAGGCAATACTGTTGAATGGCTATACTATTTCCCCTTAAACAACTGGTGAATTTTGACTGCACTGGGCTTAGATATTAGATGACTGGAAAATGATCTTATTTAATCTCTGGAAAAACAAATGTCACGCAGGTTTCTGCTGGTGTGCTACTGTAACATTTGGCACAATATCATTGGAAGGATTGCGTCATGCTGACAGATTAATGAGCTCTAAGAGAAATGAACAGATAAATACGGAATAAGCAAGTGACTTGCACTGACAGAGTTACTGCAAGTAAAGGCTGCGTGTCTCGCCTGCCTTAGTCTCTGCTCAGCAGACTCAACAGATGAGAAAACATAAATGAAACAAAGCCAAAACTTCACAGACAGACAGGATAGTTTTATAAAACTTATGCTTCATTCCACCAATTAAACAGGTTTCTGAGATACAGAAGGAAAGTGATTGCCAAACTACAAGGAAAAAACAAAACCAATCTAATGAATATTATAGGAAAAAAAAAAATCTTTTTTCCCTCCTATCCATTCCTTAAACAATACTTTTGACTTGACAGCACTTAAAGTCACTTTATATTACTAATGCAACCTATCGAATTATTATAACATGCATTCTCTCTTCTACAAGAAACTAGGAAGAAAATAGTTTAAGCTTTTTATTGAAGTTTAGCAAGTTATTTATTTTTTAACACTTTATGCAAAAAAAAAAAGAAGAAGAAAAAAAAGGCATAGGATTAAACAAATACTGGATGTTGTGTTTGTGACCCATTTCTCAGTTTTGTTAACTGACAAAATCCATTCCAACACCAAATAAGGATTCTAAAGTTCACAAAACCACCTAAACTAATTCACAAGACCAGAGAGCAGTCTGAAGTTCCTCTGTCTACACTAGAAAACTGAGGCCATCAAGCTCAAGACTTTCTATTAAGAAACAAGTAATGAGGAAAATGCTGAAATATTTCAGAAAGAATGAGATTTCAATTCCTGTCTCTTCCTAACAAAAGACAACAAATCCCAAAACCATAAATCTCACAGTCAGTTCAAAGAGCGTGAAAAAACCTGCATTGCTTCTTACTTCAGCCAAACATGTTTGCTTATCCCCAAATAAGTATTTTCTATGATTCTTTGCAAAAAGCATTAAAAGTGGCATGCAAAAAAAAAACCCATACTGTACTTGTAAAGTCTTGGCATTTCCATGACTTTCAAAACATGCAGTGCAGCTGTGGTTTGTTTGTGTTTTCTTCTTTCAGGACAACTGAGAAGTTTCAAAATATTGTATTCCTGTGAGGAGATGTTGAAGGCAGTCACAGCTGAATGTGAGCAATAACCATGCAGAGGACTGCCTTGGTTATTCCCTTGACAAAGACTCATCCTGACTCCCAGCAACTGTTCACCCAGCAGCAGGCTGGGTTAGCCTGAATGTAAGGCTTCTCTGAACATAAAAACACTGGTTTGGGTTTGTTGTGCTGAGCTGTGAGCTACTGTGATGAAGGAAAAGTTTCACAGTAGGGGTTTCAGCTGAAAGGGAAGACTTCCCCAGAGGAGAGGAAGGCTAACAACAACAGGAGTTAACCATTTCAGCCACCTAAGTTTAACTCTGCTGTGATCCTGAATGGACTTGAGGGACACAGCAAAAGCAGAGCTTACTGCAATGACAACTGCATTCAGAAGGCAACACAGAGGCAATAGAAGTTATGCCAACCATTATCTCACCTAATTATTTATTCAAGTAGATAAACGTAGAAAAGCAGCAGTTAGACATGACTACAACTGAACATTGCTCCACACCGTTAACGTCTCCCCCACTTTTGGGGACATTCAGATCCAGAAGTCCAAGATTGCATCAGCAGTTCATGCGTGCTCAGGAACTTTCCTAACACATTCTGCCACAATATTCTCACTGTGATAAGAGATTGTAATTTTTAAATATACACACACATATACATATAAAATTCAACATAAACATTAGGCACAGCTAATAATCATTACAAAATTACTTGCTTTTACTAAAAAAGCCTCATATGGGGGGGGGAGGGGGGAAGAGAGTGGAGAGAGATGTTGTGTTATCACCTGCTGTACAATACATAAAACAAGGTAAAGAAAAAAACATCACCACAATAAAATCTTTCCGTTTCAGGACCTTTGAGTTTCATGTAATATTAAATATTTCAATATTGCAACAGGTTACCCCATATTTTTCATCATAGTTTACAACAACGGCAGATCACCTTTTCAAGGCAATGGGGCAAAAAGGGAGAAGAAAGGTGATTGCCAATGACATTTAGTTTTATTTTGTTAGGGCTTTTTAAGTTGCAAGGCTTCTTAGATGAAAAGGATGCAGGAAATTCATAGTACATGCTAACATACAAAAAAGCTTAGTAGATCATCCAGTGACTACTATATTTGGTAACTGAAAAGTTTAGGCTCGTCTAGCCATAGTCTGTGGTTGTGCTTCATACACAGTATACAACAAAAGGGACTCTGATTTCAATCTGCACACATTCAGACCACTGCAGCAAGAATAAAATGGTGCCTGAGAAGACATGATATTTTTAATAAACTTTCTGCTTATTTAAATGTATTTAACTGCATGTTGCTTGTTCAAAAGCTGTCAAGTCTTGGGACATCCTATTCCCTTCCTCTGTCTCAAAACTGATTTCCTTGTAGACAAAAGAGACACCATCATTCAAATACTTCCTGTGTTGTTCTAGAAGGGTGTGTATGGAGTAAGAGGTAGAGATTGAGGGAGAAGCAAACACCTGGCAGGAACTGAAAACTCTGAGGCCACATACACCACTGCACACCATCTAGGTGCCCACAGGAAAATGTGCTAAGGCCAGCCATAACCAAAATCCATCCCTGGTCTGCTGTGAAGAGCTCATCGCTAGCAGCAGAAAGCCAGTGCGATAAACACCATGCATGGCAGAGGCCAGAGCTCCCGCATTCACATTTCAGCAAGGGTATTTTCTGCACACCAGACAACAGAAAGTACTTATAAGTTTATTGGCAGAGATCAAAATTTCTAGTCAGATTACTTTTTCTGCATCCCTATTACTTTAAATCTCTTGGTAACTTCCCTTCTGGGGAGAGAGGAGACACTACATTGCATTTATCTGTTTATCTTGAAGAAGTGTTTATTTGTTTTTAAATGCTCTTTGTCTATATCCCTTTGAGTCTTCTCTGGCAACATTTTTTTTCTAGTTACCTTCAAATACAGCATGGGGTTTGTTTGTCAGCTTTTGGAGGGAACTGCCTTTAAAACAATGGTTGGAGTATATTCTCTTCTCCAAGCTACACCTTGCTGAGTGTCCCACCTGAAGATGTAGTAGTATTACAATGGCTTTCAGTTTCCAGGGATTGGACTAAGGCAGTCTATTGAGGATTTAGGCATTAGAATAAGGAAAGGCAGGTAGCTTTTGCTCTTTCATTGCTATTAGACTCAGCAACTAGTTTTAAATCAAAGATGTGTTTGACAGACAGAGTTATTCTAACTTGTTTTTTTTACCATCATTTTATCTTTCCCAAACAGCATCTTCCCAAGCAGTAGAAGCTTCCAGGTTTCTCAATCTCCATCAGCTAATAAAAGTGAATCCAGAGTTCCCAAGATACAGCAGAAAATTGAAGCATGCATCCAGTAGTACTTAGTTTCATAATTTAATGAGAATAAACCCTAGCTCAGCAATTACATGAAGTAATTGCATGAGAAACAGTTTTCCCAAAGCCCATATTTGTGGAGGAGAGTTCTTACAATAAAGATCTCCAGGACTACATCACCTGTAGATCAAAGTTTTCCTAAGATGTTTAAGAAGCAATACTCCTAACATGCACACACACAAAACGGACCAGACTTCTCAAAGATGATCCTGAAACCGATGGTGCAGACACTTCTTTGACAAAAATCAACACCCTGCTAAAAACATACAACCTCAGATCCTGCTCACAGCAAGATAAGCCATTTGTGCACAGCTGATTCTCCTTGTGTGGAGGGGAGAACACAACAAAGCAAATGAGAACTAGTTTGTCAACATTCATCCACATACCCCATCCCTACAGTAAGATATATCAAAATAAGATGGAAAACCAATACAATGCTCACTTGATGACACTCCCTAACCTTGTATAATGTTACTGTCATCTGTTTCTGGATTTGAGAGGGGTTTACTTTTTGCCAGTTTTCAATTTCAGTCAGCGTGCCAACTTTTACAGACTAGTCCATTAAAATGGTATTGAGTTTTCACAAGAAAATATTCCATGTTATTCTCACAGAAAACAAATCACATTATATGAACTGCAGTTTCCTACTACTACCAATAGTATAATTTCAAAGAAAAGCTTTTCAGTTTGTCTGGCCAGATTTTTGCGTTTATGTAACTAAGCTATTTAAGACCCATGATTTTTACCCCATATACATAGTTTCTGACTCATGTTTCTGTTATATACACGGCTTCTATTTTTAAATCTGCAACTTTATTTACCAGGGTATGTGTTTACATAAGGACTAAAACCAAGGCTCACTGAGCAGCAGTTCCTGGTTGCCCTTCCTCTGTCTGTTTGGGCGACAGGATAGGAGATGCCCTTTTCTTCTTGCTTCTCTTGCCCAGCTCACTGCCTATTTCACAGTTTATTCAATACAGTGGGCCACTAGCATTTGAAATTCATTCAGATAATCTTCCCAAATCCTTCAGATCTAGGTCGTTTGAACCTGCTGATTTATGCAGCAGCTCTAATCTTTCAAATGGCACTCAAAATCCTTTCTATGAGCAGCCAGGTTTGCAAGACTACCAATCCCTCCCTCACCCATATCTTGCATTCTCCCTGGGAGCATTTTGAACTCACTCTTTATTGGTGAATGACTCTCACAACCATCAAACAGTACAGAACATGTTAACTAACACATGCATGCACACACAAGGTCCCTCTCTTATTTGGGTTACGTTAATTAGAGAAAAAACACTGACTAGCTCAAGCATGTTATTTTTCCTCATTCACAAAAAGTCAGCTTTAGGATACTTTGAGCAGTACTAATCTCCAGTCCTACTGCATGCACATCTAGGAAAAAATTAGAAAAGGACTATGGAAATGATACTACATTTTGATGACTGGCTTACATATCTGCAGTATGAACAACTTGTTGTAAAATAATGTACTTCCATTAAAAATCAAGAGCCTTGTGGGGGGTATTTTTGTTAAATGATGCGTCACCACCAGTTGCATGCATACAGAGAAGAAGCAGCTCTGGACAGCATGCCCTGCAACAGACTACAAACAGTTCAAAAGGGAAGTTTTCAATTATCCCACTCCCAAATACATAATTCCTACTGGAACAATATTGTAATCTGCAGTTTAAACATGAATTAAACTCATATTAAAAATAATACCCAGCATTTTACATCCTAAATTAAAACAGATGTAATTAAAACCTTTGAAAGTAATTTTGGCTAGATTTTGGCTTCATTTATATCTACAGCTAAAGCAGACACTTTCTCAGTGATTTGTGCCAAATCTGACTGATTCTTCTGCTCTGTTTTAGTTACTGCATACACTTTCCTGCTGCAGTTAAGAATATCCATTACACACTTGAACAGCCAATGCTATGAGAAAACATGCACTTTTTTTAAGCCTAGTGGTGTTTCAAATCATAATGTGAGAGTGGCAAAGCTCTATACCTCGCAGCTGCTCCTGTTATATACTACTGTAGATAGTCTGTACGCACACATATCCCATGACCAGCATCTGACCTTGGCTGCAGCAACACATTGCACATCCAGAACAACCTCACAAATGGAAGACAAACTGCACAAAATCTCATTGAAGCCAAGGTTGTACTTAAATATCACTGCACTTCTCCTGCTATGCTACCTGTGTTAAAGCAAATTTCAATAAACATATTCTTCTCAAAAAGAATGATTCATTTGAGGTCAAATTCCTTGCATCTCCATCCCTCCTGTGCAAATGCACAAAAAGCAACCCTACCAAGAACCCAGATCATACAACATAGTCCTGTACCCGCATCCCCAGAGAATCCCAGCTTCCTAATTTGCAGGTTGAATTTCAGAGACTTGATAACAGTTATTCTTGAAGTTCAAGAATCCATGTCAGACAACAAGGTTTGGAGATTAAACCCTTCTAGAGCAAGTTTAAAGTTTCCAGGCCACTTATAAAGTCAAACAGGGGGAATTTCAAACGCAAAAAAAATGTTAGCTGCTGCAATCCAGTCCCTGCTTTGCTTGGCTTAACTGCTGAATTATGTTCCCAGGCAGCCACATGCAAGCTGTTAGTGGAACTAGAGTTTTATATAATTGTATTTGGTGAGATTTTCCTGAAAAAACAGCCTGGGTCTCCTCCTTGCCTTTGTAGACAAAGCTACACAATTAAGTAATTTCTAAATGTATGTATCCCATACTACAGGTATGTGTGCACATATACATTGTCTGTGGTTAACAGATCAATGAACAGCAAGTTCCCCTTGAATTAAACCAGCAACGCCTAGACCAACTGCTTCACTCAGTCTGAATTTCAAGAAAGGGAACAGCTGGGAGCAGGAAAAGGCAATCACAGCTGTCTTAAAACTTAAATTAAATTATGTGGGAAGATTTGCAGATAAAAAAATAAAAGTGCATTTAAAATAGTAATTGATGAGTATTGAAAGTTGGAGATATTGAAAATAAGAATAAAATGTATACTTCTGCATAGGCTGGATCAGTCTCAGTCATATAAGCAGAAATTTGAACTCATCGTGGAGAAATCAGCAGAACTGTTTGTTGCACCTCTGGATTTGAGAGAGTACAATGTGGCTAAAAATTCTTCTAAGAAGAAAACGTACTTTTGCATGTTAACTGGTGAAAATAATACAACCTACACATAAAAAGAAATCTTCATGTCCATTCTACCATCATTTACATGGGAGATATAATCTTCATTTCAATAATACCCAGAAGAACTGTATACGATAACACAAATTACTTTATTATTAGCTTAAGGCAGAGAATATCCAAAGGCCCTAATCCAGCCTTATTTTTGTCCTATGAAAGTGTTTATGTTAGACAGGGCTTTGAGACACCTGATCTAGTGAAAGATGACTGCCCATGACAGGAAGCTTGGACTAGACGATCTTTAAAGGTCTATCCCAACCAAAAAACCATTCTCTGAATCTATGAATAAACAGTAGAATGCGTCTTTGCACTCAGAGTATATATTACAGCGTCCCTTATGAACAGTCTATTAAAAAAAAAAAAAAGTAATTTTGGGGGAATTTTACAATAAGAACTCACAAAACAGGAAAAACAAAGGGTTAACCAGATTGCCTCAGCTATTCAACTCAAGTCTGAAATTATCAGACATTTCTCTAATAAACAAGTCGCACACATTCAGCCCACACTGAGCTTTACCATGAATGCTTGCAACTTTACTTTACAGATTCCAACACGTTAAGGTCTAAATCTTGGCTTGGACCATAAAAATCAGACTAGCACTGTAAGAAGGACTGATGCCCACAAGTTTGGAAAATGGTTTCAAGTATAGGACCCAGAGCTTGACCTTTTTTCTTTACGGTAGCAAAGCATTACAGACACTGAAATTCAGTGTCTGCCAATACAAACCAATCAAGCTGGGCAGAGGTCCCCTCCAAATAAATGAAAGCATGTGCACTATGTTTTGCACTTCTTTCCCAAAGAGTTGGCCAAATCCTTGATTGCCAAAGCATCAAAAAACAAATTTTTTCTTGTTTTCAGATTCGTCCTCAGAAAGCACAGCATGTGAATCACAAACTCCCCACTTCACCTGCCATTTTTAATAGATCTCTGAGCAGTAAGTACTCAACTTTTCATTCTGACGAAGGCTCTATTTTGAAAAATAGAGGGCTCAAAACCTGTAACACAGTACTCATAGAAAGTAAGAAGAGAGTTTTAAACCAGTGTACATTCAGGAAACTCTAAGAAGTCAGCATTCCAGATCTGATACATATTCCTATTTTTATCATATTCATTCCCTAGAATAAATATCTACTCTCACTACATTCCTTTTCCACCAGCTTATCAGTGCATGCCCTTGACCACAGTACAAAAAACAGCTTTTACTAACACTCTGCAGGTGAAAGACTATTCTTCCATATAAATTATACATCTTAGGAACTCATAATTTCTTTCACACTGAAAACCTATTCAAGTCTTCCAGCATCTGTGGGCCAAGTGGTTTGCTCCAGCCAGGGGGGCGACAAATGCTGATATTTCAAGAAACCTAATCTCTTAATGATCGAGATCAGATGAAGGGTATGGCCATGAAGGAGACAGCTTGAAACAGGCCTAATCTCCATCATATCTGAACCTGCAGATGGCAGAGATACAGTGCTGCCACTAGCACAGCTTTGACTGACTGTAATCTGCCTACCCAAGGGTGGCCCAGCCAGAGCATTTGAATTGCACACAGAAATCTTTTACGCTGATGCTTCCTGGGAAAAGTACAGCAAGGCTGGTGAGGCTGGGTGCCAGCACGAGTCAAGCAGGCACCATCTCCATCAGATGAAAGCAACTCAAGCCTACTAACAAAACAATACTCCTGCTCAGTCCTGCTTTGATCATAGCAAAACTCCTACTTCTTGGTTTTCATGCTGCCAGTTTCCCCAGGTCAGCCATCTAACTGGTGGCTCCAGGCCTGAAGATTTCCTGACTGGACAGCCCTGCTTTGCTTTTCCCAGAACACAGACCTACTGTTACTTTTCACAGAGACACTGAATGTTTTCTAATTCATTTCCCCATCAGTTAAATACAACTCTTATCAGCACTGAGGCACACAGCAGAGGCTTAGCTTTTCCCATCAGGCCACTCAGGGCAGTGATACATAAGAGAGCATCTTCCTCCCTCACTTCTAACAGATCCCCAGTTATCTGCACTGCAGAAATAAGCCACCATACTATTTGCTTCCTTGCAAAATACAAGTATTTCCACCTCAGCTTTACCTCTTCCTGAAACAGTCTACATGCTAATTGTGACCTCCAGAAAAAAAGTATTTCAAAACTTGTGAGCTTTAAGCATCCCAAAGCAAGTGTAAACTTTCAAGTTGAATTTTCAGTTGACATATAAACTAAACCAATGAATCACTATATGTACTCAATGTCCAAAATCAATGCTACACAGCCCTCCTACGCTGATCCCCAAAATAAAAGAAACCGCCTCAGTTACATACAGAGCAGCAACATAATCATAATTAATCATTTCCAAGAGGGCTGAGAAGAGACACCACCACTTAAGTGACCCAAGGAGCACTCAGCCTGGGAGAGAGCCGTTCTCCCTGGGACAGATCACATCTGCGAAGCAGGATGTTTTCCAAGCTAAGTGAGCTGATGTGTTTTTCTGGTGGAGGAAACAGGAGCCAGGAGGATTACAGTTACTTTGGAGGGCCCTGGGAAGGTGGGGGAGGGAGGTGACACACCAGGGGCGCATTTGTACAATCAGACAGGCACCAAGAAAGTGCTGTTCTGATCCCTCCTTCAGCAGAAGAGCAGCAGCCTTCAAAAAACCATGAATTTACTGCATGGCAGCTCCTTCAGCAATCTCAGGGAGCTTTTTGAGCCTATACTGGGTTAGGTGCCTGGTATATCTTTTTAGCGTACAGAGCACATACATAAGAGGAGGCACACGGGCACTGGGGAAGTGACAAAACAAGGGTGATTAGCTGATTGGCATTTCAGGAGTAAAATTGAATTCTTCTGAAGTACTCATCACCATAGACTAATAATAAAACAACTGGTGGGGAGGAGGCAGGAAAGGAAGAACGGAAAAAGAAAAAACACAACCAACCAACAGAAACTATCATTCCACATTAAAACTGTTTCAACAGGTTAAAGGATGACCAGTCAATTTTTAATACCCCAGGACACAAAGACTTTTAAGACTAAAGTTTCTAATACCAAAGCCCATTCTGGATGGCAGAATAATTATGTCTATAGTGAAAATGAAGATTACAATGAAAAACCAATCCAGAAAGCATTGAACATAAAATCAATAAGATAAAAATAGTTCCATGCTCCTATTACAAATCCACCCTAAACGTCTGAGAGAACCTCCAACATCTAGCTGTAACCCTGCAAAAATACACCTATTCAAGTATAGAGTTTAGGCAGGTTGGTCCAAAAGTCTCAAAAAAACAAATTTCTGGATACTCCAACAACTGAGCCATCATTTGAATATATGTGGTGGAAATAGATACTTATCATTCAAAAATTTGACATTTAAAAATTTAACTGAAAATGTGAGCCCAAAGATAGCATGGAAGAGAGCCAACCTAAACCAGTAGCTTCAGTGACAGACTGAAATAACAAGGAAAGCATCATAGAAAAAGAAGTGTGTCATTTTCAAGGAAATTTTGATTAGTTCATTTCACCAAAAACTTCTTGCACATTGACTGTCATGTACCCACAACATTTGCAGTGGCACTTACTACCCCTGCTTCCAGTACCAAAGCGTGCGTTGCTCATTCCCATCAGGACGGACAAGGTTAGTTTTAAGGATGAGGCTATATTTTAATTACTGAATCTGAAGTTTACTGTACCTGTTTCAAGCAATTCCATTTTAGTAACTTGCCATGTATCAGGAAGCCTGAAAGAATTCAGAATCCAGGGGTTCCCTGAAAAATAGGCCCCAAAAAAATCTCAACAACAGTTGCCCTTGTCACTGTTATGAAGTTCGTGACTCACTCAGGGACAGGTCAGAAGGACACCATACTTGACAAGATTCCCATTAAGAAAACTGCAAATCAGACTGAAATCTCATGGCTGATTTAATGAAAACAGTCCCTCTTGTTCTGAAGGCATAAACTGGCAATACAGAACAATTTTCTTTAAAGTCCTAGTATTTGACTCTGCTTTTTATGACTGACCAATGCAACTTTAAGATAATAGTTCCACTCTGTGATACAGCAGGTATGTCCTGATTAATTTTTAGAGGTGAAAATTGTTGTGATGGAACTTCTGTACTTATGGACTAAATCTTAAATACTGAGATCCTTAAATCTCAAGAAAACTATATATATAGTACTATTCATCAACAAGAAGTATTCTCCAGCAATATGAAAAGCTGGGCTTATGCCACAGGCACTTTTTACCCACCAACTACCAGTACAGTTGAGGCAGTGTCTGAACAGCGCTAAAGAACTACTGCAAGGGACAATCTTGCAGGTGCCCATACCAAGTTATGACAGGCAATGAAGAAAGTTTCTGCAGTCCTGTAGGAGGTAGGAGAGTTGCGATGTTACACAGTAGGTTCAAAGCTTGGGAATTCACTTATAACTTGTTAAAGGGCAGTGGAACACAATGGGAGCACAATGGGAACCTCTGCCAGGTCTGCTGGCAGTTCTATTCTTGCATTCTGTATGCTGCTGCCCTGCAGCTTTCAGAGTCAGACACTTGTCTTCATCAATGGGAAGACACATCCATTTAATAGCAGAAACAAAGATGATTCATGAATGCACATGAATTGGTACTTCCCACGGAACAGAAGAGCCCAAGAGAAAGCAATTCTAGAAATTAAATTTCTTACAATGTTTTATAGAAACACTCACATTGACTGTCCTTTGCAAAAACCACAGTCTTTAAGGCAAAGCATGCCTGTGTGCAAGCCAACAGGCAAGCACAAGACTCTTTCTTGAAACAGATCTTATAAGTCAAGAAATAAAACCCCACAATCTGGTCTTTGGCAACATCATCACCATCATCAATAGTCTTTACATAAGTTAACTGACATAACAGCATTAATACAAAGGAAAACACGTGACAACTTATTCTACCCTTTCCATCCCAGGAATAAATCCCATCCCCTAAGACAATTGGGTTCTGGTTTAAATTACTGTAGACTACACCTTGAATAGAGCTGGTCAGAAAATCTATTTAAAATTTGTGTTTTGTTTAAATGTTTTCTTGGGAGAAGAGCTTTTGACAACTTCAACATTTTCAACCTGAACTGTGGGACAAGCGTGCCCCAGAGGGCTCTGATTTCACATCGCAGCACAGCACTTGCCAGCTGTGCTACTCTGTTCCTGAATTATGAGCAGTGCCTTGCCAGGGCCATGGCAAACAGCGAAAAACAGATCTGTTCTTTCACCAGCGATTACTGCTTCAATTCAGCTGACCACTGATAAGGCCAAAATAACTGCATGTGATAATTATGAAGGAGTGTAATATATGTGCATGATGGAAAGAACGTTAAAATTTAAGACCTAAAGTTCATGGCCCTTTGAGCGTCCCTTCCAACAATGTTCTGGTAAGATTCAAGAAGCACTTCTGATGATTTTCAGCACCATTTCTCCAACAGCTGCAACACTTGAGCTATTCAGTCTCAGAGTTTTAAAGTAATAGCTGAAGTGTATTTTTCTACTATTTTCTTCTTATTATAAATGAAACGCCCAAGCCATATTCACTTAATACCCCAGAGAAAAGAGAAACAAAGAAGAAAAGGGAAGAAAGGTCATTGTCAGGCCAAGATCAAGTCTGGAAAATTTCAACTTGAGATATGAGCATTTCAGGAAGTTATAAGCAACTGGAATAATAAAGGAATTATAACTGAAACACTGCAAGAATTTTAACTATAGCTCTTGCTATGCTAACCAAGTCTTATTTAATGCATTTCAACAGCATTCAGAAATTCTCCTTGGCTGAGACATGAATGGTCTCTGCTTTCAAAAATCACTCTCTACCTCCTTGAAGAAGCATAAGAAAAGAGTAAAAGGGAGCAAAAACTGAATCCACCAACTTGTAACAGCTATCTAGTTTATTTCTGTGTTTCTTCCTGCCTGTCACAGAAATGTCATGCCAGCCCGCCTCTCACCAGGGCAGCTAATTGAAACATGGCCTGTTCTGATGCCTCCTGCAAGGGTTTGCAGAAACAGAGAGAAATATTTATCCAAATTTAGAGAATTTGCTTTTCAAATCAGAAGGTCAACATTTTTGTTGTCCCATCTCCCAACGCATTCCCCCTCAATTCTTTGCCCTCTCCTCACAGGAAGGCCATAGATTGAATGAAGCTTAATCAAACTTTTCCATGCCTCTCTCCAAGAGATTTATAATTGTGAACAGACTAAATACACTTTTTTTTCTTCACTTCACTGCTTTAAATGAACACAAGGTCTAGAAAGGCATCCTATAATTGCTGAGTTCCTGTTAAAATAACTGTAGAACAATTATTTTTCCAAACAGTGCTGTGCTAAAAAAATACTCAGACACCCTATGAAAATTCTCCATGCCAACTCAGGCATTTAAATGTCTACGCCTCCTGCAAAAAACCCCCAATGTTTCAAGTTCAGTCCGCTTGACTCCAATTAACAAGTATTTGCAAAGAGCAGAAATGCCTAACTATCTAAGTTTCTAATACAACACACCAGAGGCGCTGCCACCAGCATCTTCATTTAAGTGCTTTCAACACACCGTGATACTGTGTTTCAGTCAGAAACTAGGTCATAAACTTCTCTATTGGAAAGCGTTTATAGCTCTTTGGACTGGATAATTCTGTTCAAGAGGTTATAATAATAAAATAAGCCTGCAAGCATACTTTTTCCAAACTCTGGGTATGTGGTTGCCAGTTTGAGAAATTGGCTTGTTACTTATCCTTGTTTGGCACCTCCATTCTCCATTAGTTGTTAGCTTTGACCTCTTTCTGGACAAATATAAAACTTACTGTGTCACCTAATTAACATGAGGAAGAACACAGAAAACTCACACATTTATTCCAGTTCCAGAATCAGTTTTACAAAAACACTGCCAGAGTTTCAAGAAGCATTCAGATGTTGAGAGTCCTGCCAAAGTTTACAATCTAGTTATATCCTGCTACAGAAAAAAAAAGCCTGCTCTGTTTTTTCAATTTTATGCAAGTCTCTGGCAAGAAACAATCCACCTCCAGATATTCACATGCATTCAGATGATCTGTGGATAAACCTTACTTTCTTTAGTCTAATCAAACAAGCCAACTCACTTTCAAACACTCACAACACATTTTTCGCAGCCCCTCTTTCCTGCACTGGCAAGCAAAGCACCAGGTTTGCTCTTCTCCCCACCACCACCCCTTTTTGAAGGCTTGAAACAGCGAGCAAGCAGTTCAATTACAGTTCTAGTATTGCAAAGTTATTTCATTTGAGGTTCCTCATCTTGCTTCTCCATTAAATATCTGGACATTTTGTACCACAGGCAAGTTCAGTGTCCAGTAGCCTCCCAGAAGGTATTCAGGAAAAAAAAAAAAAAAAAGAAAAAAAAGAAAAAAAAGAAAAAATCAACTTTGCCCTTTTTCTGGGAACTTGGGGAAAAATGTGCTTAACAGTTTCCTCTAGTGAGAAAGCTGACTTGGCAGTCTTTTACATGCTTTTCCATGAGCCATCAGAACAAACACAGTGGAACCATCTTCAACTGAAAAACCTTAAATGATATGCTACATTCTACTTGCCTTTTATCTCATAAGCATTCAGCCAAAGGCCTTGCATATCAAGGCAATCCTTTCTAAAGAGCTGCCTTATCACCTTCTGCCCCAAATATAAACGCAGAAGGAAAAATGAGGGCAGATGGGATAGAAGTAAGTGTACAACACTAAGTTGGTTCTGTAATCAGGAGCAGATATTAAGTCCAAGATTATTATGTCTTTTGAAGAAAAGTGGAGAGCAAAAATGAGCCAAACATACCCAGCTACATAAATTCTATCTCCCAAATATTCTTTGCCAAGAAGGAGAATCAGTATAAGGAAGTTATGCTCCTTTAACTAGCTTTAAGAGTTTAGCTGAAAGCTGGGTTTGGTTCTGCTTGCTTTTACAGAATTTTAAAAGCCTTTATGCTTAAAAAGTGTAGTGCTTCACACTTGAACAGTATCAGTACCAAATTTTATCTTTTCAATGGGGCTTACCTTCAGCAAAGCCATAGCTTTTTCAAGCTTGGCAATCTTACCACAGCAGTTAACATTATATATAATGCATAGTGTATTTCTGTGACTCCACCTAAGAGGGATAGGGGGATTTATGCAGTATTCATATTTCCTTCCATAGCCTTGACACATTAGCTGGGATGCATGCACTCAGGTCCTCAGCGCAATGATTTAGCTGCAAAGGCACTATTGGGTAATTACTTTTTCCTCTTTAACCTATCTAAAGTTTCTGTGAACATGAAAACAATGTTTTAAATGTACAAAAGAAAAACAAGAAAAAATATAGTTCAATTCTGATTAATGGTCCTATACTTTAATGTGTTGCTGGGAGGCTCGGCCCATTAAGTGTGTGTCCTC
The DNA here is from genome assembly GCA_009867235.2 of Psittacus erithacus. NCBI lineage: Eukaryota > Metazoa > Chordata > Aves > Psittaciformes > Psittacidae > Psittacus > Psittacus erithacus. Next base: position 6,006 of record WYDI02032434.1, on the reverse strand, counting down.
AGGATAGTTGAAATTTACGACCGTTTCTTCCACACAATCTTGAATTTTGTCAGGAAAAAAAATGACTGGAATGACTGCCTCACAGCTCAGGAGACAGAGCATCTTCTCTGTTTGTGGAACTCAAGGAGGTACAGAACATAATGGCCACACAACCCCCAAATTATCATTAAAAAAGGGGAAATGAGCTCAAACAGAAAAGCAAGACAGGTCCAAGCAGCTGTCTCAAACCTATACATTAGAAAGACACCAGCAGTGAGAAAGCCACAGAATCAGTATCCACCTTCACTTCTGCGTACTGACTGCCTAACAGCTCTACTTTATCAGCACTAGGTGATGTGTGCGCCAAAAGCTCAATGTAGCCCAGGGCGTATCAAGGCTTTGCAAAAAAAGTACTCTGGACACACTATCTTCTCTACCAGAAGTGTAAGCACATAGGCATATAGGCATTTATATCCCACCAACATGGGGACTAAAAAATTTGCTCATAGTTTCCCAGGAAGCTTGCGACAGAGCAAGAATTGAATCAAGACCAACCTTTGCTTGTATTTGTGTAGGCTTTAACAAGCTTGGATTAACTTCCAAGGGTATCAGCAACTTGACAACTATATCCTGAACTGGCCCAGCCTCAAAGAATGAGTTACTTAAACCACTCAAGAAATGCTGAAATGTCCATATATTCAGGCCTTACAGTTGTAACAGCTAATGTGAAATGAAATTTAAAAAGAAGTTAAGGAAATGCTTTTATACGGTGCCAAGAGTAAAGACTTCAATAGCAGCAGTTTGTTTGTTGCCACCATTCTAATCAATTACATAGGATAATTATGTAATACTAATAATCGTAGTTCATCAATATCACACAAGATGACTGAGGATGGGGGTTTGCTGCTTTGTGCAAAGAAACACCCATTGACTGGCATACATTCTCTTTTTACTGTACTTTCGCCACATAGATATGTTTGCTAGAAGTAGATTTATTGAGAAAAATGAATCTTATGAAGTCCCTATCTAACAAACCAAGACATATGGAGATGCAGCAAAACCTGTATCAGATTAGTCATGACCACTACAGATCCAAGTGCAAAATTTGAGTGAATAAAAATGGATCACAAGAGGCAGAACAGACTACACTGGACAGCTAGAGCTTGGAATTCACTACGAATATACAAAACCAAGTGTTTTGTTTTCCTCTTCATGGGGATATTTTACCAAAATATTAGCAGACTAACTAGTAAAAAGTTTACTAAGGGGCAAACCTCAAAAATTTTTTAGCAAGCCAAGTGTGGCTTAGAGATGTAAAGCCTGATGGAATAGATGCTCCAATCTGGTATAACTTAAAGTAGATGGAACTAATTCCTGTAGGAGCAGGTGGGTTGATGGAAGAATTAGAAATGACAGACCATATTTTGCAATAATCTTTTGATCATTAAAACACAATTTAACATGCAATGTCATCTGTTGTCAGAATTACCAAATCTAGGAGAAAAACCAAAAACCTGCTCACAGTGATTTACAGAAAAACATATGTAAACATTCATGTAGACAAGAGATTTATATTTTATATTCAGTGAATTTTGATGTTACTATTGAAGCTTAACCAAAACAATGTGGGGAAAGTTAATGAACAACCATACCAAATGGCATACATCTGATTTCTTACCTGAAGGGTGTTCATCAATCATTACTGCTGTCCCAGGATAATGCTTCAGCAACCACATAACAAAAAGATGTGGTGAATTCCTAAATGTTTAAAAAGAATTATAAGCATGTTACACAATACAAAAGTCACCAAATCCACAACTAAAACAATAATACCTCAGAGTTCAGCCTTATGCTGCACTTGCAAGTATTTTTGCTATTGCTGTTCAGATGATTCTTTTTTTAGTCCAAAATTTAATCTAATTTTTTAGGCTTTTTCTCCACGCATTCATGTGGCATGACTAGAATGCCTGTGACACGACTAGGACCACAAGAAATGCAATTATTAAGAAGACTAATTAAGGATGAAAAATCAACATGATATGCAAAAATAGAAGCATCAAAAAAGAAGCAGTCATCCTTAGTTGCTTTAATGATTTGGCAACTATGCTGCATCCACATATTTACTTGTTGATATTATTTCACACTGTATACACAGAGAAGCTTTTCAGTTCCCACATGAAAGGAAATTGCATTTCCAAACTATCGTTATATTTTACAGAAAGAAAGACATGCTAAATGTGAAACATGACTTTTCTTAGACATTTTCTTTTATTTTCAATCTCTGTTGGAAAGCTCTATATTCCTTAGGTGTCCAGGTACAAAGACTACTTTAAAAATCCTGGATACAATATTCTTCAGAGCTGCATTTTGACTTTATAGCTACAACATGAGTACATTAAAAGGCCCTGTTATTTACAGTAGGTATATTGCATCTCTGCAAAGTTCTCTCTTTCTAAATTAAATACTAAAATGGAAAAAACATGTACTGCAAATGTTGCATGCATCTGCTTGATTAACAGAGAGTAACTGTGCAGTAAGCTAGCAAATTAACCTTTCAGATTTCATGTAGTGCAATTAACTTCCATGTCTGCAAGCATACCACCAAAAACTTCATGGGCAAAATGTGCTTTCAAGGACACAGGAAAAGTACTTCTTTAGAGTATGCTAACAGTTCTGCCTTTATGAAGGATGTCAAATTTTTGTGGATTACACATGTATCACATATTTTCTCCCCTGTACACATTATATAATCTCACTAAAATCTAACATATAAATGGAGAAGACCTGATACTTGCCCTATTACCCTCAGTAGCTCTGGTCTAAAATTTTCACCTTACAACACTAAATTCCTGGAATTCCAGCCAGATTAAACCTAGACCAGGCCACTTAGGAATACCATGCCATTTCTGCAAAACATGCTTTTAGACCTCAAGTTTTTTTTAATAGAGTTAGAAAATCATAGAATAGCTAGTCTCTTTGCAAAAAGTGACCTCAAAAAATGTAGGAAAAACAGAGAATACTTCTAAAGCACAGGCTGCTTACCTGAACAGGCAGCCACAAAAATCATACTAACCAATGATAAAATGAAGTTGATGAAGGAGCATGCCTGATCTATTTAACTGCAATTAGTTTCTGCCTTTAGAAGATACTTGCCACTTGTGACTAATTAAAGCCACATTAGGTGGCAAACAAGAGACCATCAGAAACATTTGACTCAGAGTGCTAGAGCAAGGTTATAGCAAATAACAAAAGCTTGTGTGGAATTTTGTGCAGACTGTGAGTCCTTAGCCATCCCTATGGACTGCTGGTGGTCCTCCCTACAGTTTCAGAAGGGTGTCCATAAAATTATCATGAAGAGAAAAAATTGAAACCACATTCCCGAGAATGCAAACCAGAAAACAACAGGAGGGAAATAAAAGAAAGTGGGTCAACATTCAAAGTTCAGTATGATGTTCATCTGGTCACAAATGAAAAACATTTCTGAAACACAGCACAATGCTGTCCATAGACTTTTGTTTTGTTCTGTTTTCTCTGAAAAAAGTGGTCTTCTGATGAAAGAAAGATTGAGAAATAATTTTGCAAACTATTAATAAATATTTTTAATAATATTTTTAAATAAATAAGTTTTATTCATTTGCAAATCTAGACCAGACACAAACATTTCTCAAAGGGACAAAATCTTTGAAGTAAAAATAAGGAACAGAAAACCACATGACAGAACCAAAAATACTTCCCTATTTTTGTCACTAAGCGCATGCTCACGCAACACCTTTGACAGTTATTGAGAAGACTTGTTCATGTACCAGCCTCCATATGCCTTGGTTTCAATACCAGGAGCTTCTGGCAAGCAATCCAGATAGGTTGGTATTTTCTAGCCTGAGGTTTGAGTGTCACCAGCTTATCAACCAGGACTCAGTAACCACTTCCAAAGCCCAAATAAAGCAAAAGACAAAACTAATACAAGCTTTAATCTTAAAATTAGATTATTTTTTATGTTTGATTTCTTATACCAATCAGGGCAGTTGCATTTGTCAATTTTAGTTGCTTGATTTCCTTCCCAAAGAGATTGATGCAAGTATCCCTTTGACTACTCAGATAATAGTGCTGCCTGAGGCTGGCAGTCCTAAAATGATGGAGAAAGTCAAGGTCACTGCGATCAGACTTCTACCCTCTCCTCATACTCTCTGTTAAAGACAGGAGAGCCCTCAAAGATCAGAGTATTGCCCTGAATACCATCTCAACCCTTCCACTGCTTCCTTGAGTAGAAAGGGACAGTATCCCAGCCATCAGCAACCAACAGAAATAGTATCGACTGAGGAAGCCCCCTGCTAGCCTCCCTGCTCCTCCTATTCCTGGGCAGCCTTGCCAATGAAGACAAGACAATGAGGTTTCTGTATGCAGCTGAAGAGTCATCCCGGAAATCCTCTCTTTCTGCCAGGAATCATTAAAATCAATATGTGCTTGTTGTGGAAAATGTACATGCTCTTCCAGAGCAATGAGATGTATCATCTGGGTACTACTGGCTGTCAGGTTTAGTCCCAGCATAACTACCTCTTAACATGATGCCCCTTTTCCCTTCACACCAAGCAAAGTTTTAGGGAAGAAGATTGTGAAAAATGCATCAGAAAATGTAGCTGCCTTCATAAGTACAATCATTGCCCCCTAACAGAACTAGACTAGGAATTATTTTTGAAGAAAAAATTATTTGCAAGCCAGAGACTAAAGTACTACCATGAACTAAGTCAATCCCATCCTTTGTTACTGTTCCAAAAGTACAATAACAGCAGGAAGGGGGGTCAGGGTGGAATAATCATTTGTTAACAATTTTAATAGTAAAACTTCATTGGTTTTCCCTATGGGTTTTCATACTTATTATGGTGAAATTAAGCATTTTTCCTCCAAGTGAACCCTTGTTAATCCTTTTATTTAGGTTCAGAGCTGCAGTACATGACCCTGCAAGAACATTCATCTACAGTCACAGCTGGAGCTGCAGACTTGCTGGCTTGAAGGAATTAATTTCTTTGCAAGGCAGAAGCAACTGAAAGGTCAAATGCTTATCTACAGGAAAATCTGAATTTCACCAACTTATATAAAGAACAGGATGAAATAAAACCATGTAATCAGACACCTCATCAAAAAGCAGATGTAAAAAAACCTGAGCATATCAGAAAATACAACTGAGGGGGAAGGAATCTAAAGGTCTGCCATGCCATAAAACAATCTTTAGTCCTTAAAAAATAATCTGAATTTTAAAACCAGATTAAATTTACCTCCAATAAACTGCCACTAAGAGAGCCCTAGACTTCTCAGACTTGACTGGGCTCAACCTTAGCCACCCAGCTTTTCTGCTGCCTACTACCTTTGACAGTCACTTGCTTTTCTGCAAGATTTACCTAAAGCCGGTTATAACAGAACTAAGTGAAAAGCCTGTTCTTGCTTCAGCTTGGTTATCAATTTCTCAGCCCATTTTCTCCCGCTGTCCTGGGTTCAGCAGTAGCAGTCATTTTTCTCCTTCTTAGTAGCTAGTGTAGTGCTGCGTTTCTGACTTTCGGCCTGGGAACGCTGCTGATAACACTGATGTTTTTCGCTACTGCTTAGAATGCTTACACTGACCAAGGACTTTTTGAGCCTCATGCTCTGCCCTGGGAGGAGGTGAAGCCGGGAGGAAGCAAAGGCAGGACACCTGGCCCAAACTAGCCAAAGAGGTATTCCATACCATAGCATGTCATGCCCAGGATGTAAATTGGGAGTTACCCAGAAGGGCTAGCTCCCTGCTCAGTTTGGCAGGTGGTGAGCAATTGTATTCTCTTCCCTTGTTATTTCCCTTATCATTACTATTATTATTGGTGGTAGCGGCAGTGGTTTGTGTTACACCTTAGTTACTGGACTGTTCTTATCTCAACCCGTGGGAGTTACATTCATTCCATTCTCCTCCCCGTCCCTCCGGGAGTGCAGGGCAGGGGGAGAACAGGTTTGGGGGGGGGGGGGAAAGGAGGCTACATGGTTTTTGAATGTACAGCTAAGCTT